>CAHIKZ030004908.1:1672500-1690000 GCA_903632075.3 Acanthosepion pharaonis
ATTTTGAACAGGAGACGTTTATGTCATGTTGAGGGTTGGGTGTAATGAAGTGTTTCGAATTGTTGATTATAGGTTGATGGCTTGACTAAATATTTAAACAAAATCAATTAAAACTTAAGATAATAGCAAATACTAGTCAAAAGTACTACTACTACTACTACTACTTCTAATAATAATAATAATAGATAGATAGATAGATAGATAGATAGATAGATAGATAGATAGATAGGCACGCCTATAGCCAGGTTCACACTCTTTCCCCGTATTTTGAACAGGTGACGTTTATATCATGTTGAGGGTTGGGTTTCTGCTTCTTCTTCTGTTAAGACATTTTGACAATATGACTGGCTGGATTCTAAGGCTCTTCATCTTGAGGGTACCGACTTGGCAGTTTACTTGTTGCTACATACCGACTGTTAGCAAGAAGACCCAACTCATTGCATGAGCTTAGAGAGACTGTTCTGGTCAATAGTTGCATAATATCAGAGTTCTTGCAGTGCCATGTCGGGCATAGATAGTTGTTCCTGCAAGTACTTCCGGTGGAAAACTCCGAGGCAACATTATACTGTCGTCTTGACCACCTTCCGGTCGGTTTGTATTGCCTTAGACGACCGGCAGTGATGATTATCCTTCACTCTCCAACATTAAAAGCTTTTAAATCTTGTTTATTAGTGGTATTACCTCTTGGGATAAAATGATTAAAACACATTTTCCGCTGTTATTTAGGAAGTAAGAACGTAAATTACGGCTTGCCATTACCGTAAATAAATAATGAATCATGAGCAGTTTTGTTTTTGAGACATTAAAGTTGACCAGCCAATTCCTGCGGACTGGGACAGGAATTGGCTGGTCAACTTTAATGCCTCAAAAACAAAACTGCTCTCTATTAATCACCACAGAGATCCTTCCCTGCCACCCATTAGAATGTCTGACGTTCAACTTCTCGAGAGCAACTCTCTGCGGCTGCTCGGTCTCACGTTGACTGCTGACCTGAGATGGAACAAATACATTGAGTCAATTGCTTCGTCCACCGCAAGGAAAGTTGGCTCCCTGTACCGAGCCAGGAAATTTTCCTCATCGGAATCGATCCTTCAGATCTACAAATCAACAATTCGCCCTTGCATGGTGTATTGCTGCCATATATTGTCTGGAGCCCCTTCTGTTTGCCTCGGGGTTCTTGATAAGCTCCAGAGGCGGATATGCAATATAATTGGCCCTGATCTGACATCTCGTCTACAGTCACTCTCTCACAGACGCATCGTCGCCTCTCTCTGTCTTTTTTACAAATACTTTCATGGTAATTGCTCCGAGGAGCTGCATTTGCTGGTTCCCAGACTTCATAAATTCAAGCGCCCTACGAGGCTGGCATCCCGCTCTCACCCTTTCACTAATAAATGTAGCCGTCTCTTATATTCCAATAGCTTCATGTCTCGCACCTCTCGCCTGTGGTACTCCCTTCCCTATTCCTGTTTACCTGAGATCTATAATCTCCAAATATTCAAATGTAATGTCAATCGACATCTCAAGTTGCCTTGATCTATCCATTATCCTTCTCCTCATCCTTTCCTTTATCACTCCTATTTGATCTTGCTCCAAATCTTCTGTAACGCCCTAGTGGCTTCCCGCCTTGCTTGGGGTGAAACGCTTAAATAAATAAATAAATAAATTCCTTTTTCATTTCGAGGAAAGACGAAAGAAAAAGATATATCAGGAACGCTGTTTTTTATCTCATTCAGAAAACGAAAGTATTCATAATTACAAGAAGGAAAAAAGAAAAGAAAGCGAATCTATAGGAGACGTTATTTGGTAATTGTCAGGCGTATAATCGGTAATAAAGTGATGAAAATAACGAGGAGTTATTTTTGGTGATTGAATATAGGTAGAAACCAATCAAAATATGTTTCGATTTTTAGCAAGGGATATTTTTGCCGTTACTTTATAGACGAAAAATAATTTTCTAAAAGAATTAGAAAAGCCACCAATATTTATTATCGGCAGATTTTTTTCGATCGTTTCAATCGAGTTCACCCCATCCAAGGCAGTAAAGCCACCAAGAAACAAGGGCTTACCGGGTGTGGAAGAATCAGAAACAGAAAGATCAGTAATGATCGAGAGCAAAAATGGTAGGATCAAAAGTTATCCTATATATCCTGATAACATGCACTTCTTACCACTATCGTCACCCTTTTATGCTTTTACATCAACCTTCTTCAATACCCACCTAACATACACTTGGGAACAATAGTATAAAATAACTGCCTCAGCTTGAAACTGGCATGGCCAATTTAAATTTTTTGCGCCGGTAACTATTACACCTACCGCGCATCGGTTCAGTCTGCGCATTTGAAGCAAAATCAATGTATCGATTAGGACCTTTCAGATTTTTTAAATGGGAATGACAGGCAACGCTGGAAAAATTGATTTTATTTCAAATGATATTTAAACAAAATTTTGATAGATGTTCAACGAAATGAACTTGTTCTGAGTTTTTTTTTTTTTGTTTTTGTTTTTTGTTTTTTTTTTATATATAGTATTACTTTTTGTAAGGAAAAAAAATTGGATTTTCTGTCACCAGAAAAATGTCTTTCCAATAATTTAATCTAGAGACGAAAATGAAACATCAGTTGAAACATTCTCATCGTAGTTATAGCGAATATTTGTTGGGAAATCAATGCTTTGACAGATGATAGTTTCCTTCTAACTAGGCAAAAAATGGACATAGATATGAAAACCGGTTTAAATTAAACTAGGAGATTCATTCAGTACATTTCTGTCCATATTAAATATTTCACATATTGGCGGGAAACACGTCTCGAATTTATATGCAATTTAGAATTCATCTAAGCAAAATCAGTCTGTCTCAGGTACATTGATGTCTTTTTCATTCAAGCAAGGCAATAAAGCCACTAAGACACAAGAGGTTACTGAGCATGAAAGAATATGAGAAAAAGACAAAAACGTTAGTAAGAAAAAAGATCAATAAAAGAACGGCTATTAATAAGAAAAAATATAACCATTGTATTTAAATTTATGAAGATCAATGTTGTCTGAGAAACAAAAAGCGGGAAGATATTTTCACGAGTGAGAAGTGCGAGAGGAGAAAGGTCCCAAATCATCGTGACCGGGTTTTTGAGAGGACTGGCCCTTTTCAAACTGTTGATCACACCAGATGAGACGATCCCTGCAAGAAAGTATAGTTAGCATAGTTGTAAATAAAAAACGGTGGAAAAACAAAAATCTATACAACAATATATATATATATATATATATATATATATATATATATATATATATATATATATATATATATATATATATATATACCTCAAACCTAAAAGAGCCAGAAAAACCAACCAGGTTTCACCTAAGCAGATCGTCAGCTTTACCTGACGATCCGCTTAGGTGAAACCTTGGTAGGTTTGTCTGGCTCTCTAGTTTTGACTAGGTCTGCTCTACTTTTGTATTGAACACTTTTAAGAGTTAGTTGATTACTCGTATTGTTTTGCTGTTTTTTTCTTTGGGCTTTGGACCTGTATGCTGTACAATTATTTTAGACAGACGTTCATGTTCATAGCTCTTTCTTTTTTTAAACTTTTTTTTCCTTCGAGATTGATTTGACCATGAGCAAATCAAGAAACCGAAGGTTTTTCTTGAGACGAGTGTAGTTACTCTCTCTCTCTCTCTCTCTATATATATATATATATATATATATATATATATATATATATATTCGCGTGGCAATATTTCTTTCATGGCAATCTGGCTTTTCTCTGATCTGAATACATTAAAATCTCTCTTAAATCTGAAATTCATATTTAACAGGAAAGAGCAAAAGCAGTTTTATTATCATTTAAAACTCATAGTCGAACAAATGTCTAAGCCATTTTGAAAATTTACTCTGTCTCGATGAATTATCATTCAATTGAAATCTTTTGACTTCAAACAATATACAGTGAGGTATTCTGTTTTATGCGACAGGATCTGAATAGAGCCTGAAACAAATACACACATAGAAATGCGTTTTTATTTTAATGAAGCTCCGCCTCTGTGCTTGTAGCCTAGTATAGCAAATTAAGGCGAAAATGTACAAAGAGTCACATTCAAAGATACTGACATTATCTCTTACACTGTCAACAGCACTTCGAATGAATGTGCCGAATGCGTCCCCAGATGAACAAGACACTTCCACTGCCAATAAGGGGCAACAATCTCGGGTAGATACTTGCAGAAACATATAAAAATTAGACAACTGGTTAACATTTCAAGCTTTCACATACAACCAGAAACAATGTTGAAATTATGAATCAAATAGAAACCAAAGAAATGTCTACTTTTGTACTCATGGTCTTGAAATTATAGATCCCAAAAAATAAAATGGTTACTTTGTAATTAAATCTGCGTTTTCCTTAACTTTGATCTCTCTCTTTCTCTTTCTCTCTATATATATATATATATATATATATATATATATATATATATATATATATATATATATATAAATATAGTGTTTCGTTGTTTCATATATATTTATATATTTATACATTCAGTCACTCCTTTGTCTCTTAGGAGTTATATATATATATATATATATATATATATATATATATATATATATATATATATATAGTTTCACAGCTCATCAGTGTGGCTAGACAGCCAATTGCCTCAAGCCGGGATCGACACCAAAATGATTTGTCATCAGATCAGTCGGAGATTATACCCCTGAGCTATAAGCGCCCAGTTGAAGAAAGCTAATTTTTACGTATTTAGTGAGAGAGTGAGACAAAGACAGAGAGTTATGTACAGTAACCCCTTAAAAATTGATACCATTTAAAACATCTGAACAACTACATCTTACAGGCCAACGGAAAGAAATGTTGAATAATAATGTATATAAGAAATGTTGAATAATAAATTATTTATTTCTCAAAATTCACACGTTTTCGCTGACCGTAAACCTCGTTGGAGGCCTTCATGTTCAAGGTAACTTTTGCTCACCTTAACGATACAGTTAAACTCTTTTGGCATTGTAAAACTATTACTGCATTATGTAGACTTGTAAACCTGGCAAAATGTTTTCATTAGAAAGGCAATACCTCAAAAATGTATGAAACGAAGATGAATGCCAATTTGAGATTGGAAAAAATACTCTCAATCACCAATTCCTATATTTTTATTGCTCACACACCTTAATAATGTTTTTTTTCTTTTTCTCGTATTATTTAACATTCAGTAAATCCTTTGTCTCTTAGCAGTTTTATTGACGTGCTTGGCGTGAAATGATTTTTATTGCTCCCACTCTTTAATAATGTTTTCTTTCTTTTTTCTCATATTATTTAACATTCAGTAACCTCTTTGTCTCTTAGAGGCGTTATTTACTTGCTTGGCGTGAAATGATTAAAAAAAAAACTTTCAACAGTGACTTGATCGCCCACATCTTGAATGGATATTGCACATAAAAAAGATTCATCTGAAGCAACCATTACGCTAAAGGTTAACAGGTAGGACTGTAATTACAGTCTATAGAAAGACCTATTCTTAATTTCGTGTTTATGTCGTCCTATGATTGGTCGCTTGAATAATGTATTACTCAGGGACAAAACAGCAGTTATCAGAAAAACGAATTTGTTGACAAAGATCGAAAAGCTCGACACTTGAAAAAAGATGGGCTGAAGGAAATGGACATATATTTCTCTAATCAGTTGATATTTTAAAATCGTAGATTTGGAAGCAAAAACGAAATATATGGAACCATTATGGTGTTAGAAATTTAGAATGCTTTGGCTCATGGGCAACTCATTTGAACTCTGATATCTTGGAATTAAATAAAAAGATACTATACTTTTTTTATTCTCATGAGTAGACCAGTAGAAAATATTTTGTTCAAATATTAATTAAGGAGTTCTTTTGCCTTTGAAAAATGCTAGTCAGTCTTTTCTTAAATGGATATTATGTGCGTAACTCCGAGGGTCGTTCCTTATTGTGGTGGAAGGGATTTTGTGGTTCGACGATGCCGTCTGGAGTTCTAAACAATTGGTAGGGACACCCTTGGGGGCAAGGACCCATGTTAACAGTGGATGAAGCAGATGAGGATTACAACAGATCTTAACGGTTGAGCCAGTTGATGAAGAGACACTATTGACCCAACACAGTTGGAGAACCTTGTAAAAGTTCGGATGGGCTGGTGGTCTCTCTGCGCCGCCGGAGTTGCGTACTTCGAGGAGGGGAAACGAGGAACGCTCGACGGAAGGCGATGCCAGCGTTATCTCCAACCTGCCAATTTCGCACTGGGCATGTTTCCCTGCTACCTGTACCCGAGAACTTGTCGTTCACAGATCGGGCTGCTATCTCATTTGGCAGCCCACAGAAGATGGACGGAGATGGATGGACAGCATAGTCGTCTGCAATGAGAGACAGCCTAATAGAGAGAGAGAGAGAGAGAAAGAGAGAGAGAGAGAAAGAGAGAGAGAGGGAAATTTTACTGAAGGCGCTACTCGTTGTACCTGAATTCTATGTTTAATTTCATATATTCCGCGAAGGAAGGTCATGAAATTAAGGGTATGGGTCACTTCCTGGCAAGGTGAAGTCCGCCTTAAATAAATTCCCTATATTGGCACTTTCTTTCTACTTTGATTTTCGTTCACCTTCAAACAATACCTGCAAAGCGAAGCGTCGGTATAGAATGGATGACAGGAGCAGATTTTCATGAAAGCGGAAGCTTCTATTCTTGCACGTTGGCGGTGAATGTAGTCATTTTTTTATGGGCCGTGTTTCTTCAGGACAAGGACGACCATGACTCTCCAATAGGTTTTAATAGGTTTTTTCTTTTTCTTATTTCCCCCATACCCTGTTCTACCATCCATTTGCTCAAACACATGAAGTATGTTACGTGCTGTTTCCCTTGTTTCGCTTTCCCCCACTCTGCCTTGTGAGTATCACGTTTTCCAAACCCTTCTTCCTCAAGACGTTCCCATGAAATTCCATCTGTCTCTTCCTGATGTTAAGTAAGCATCGATACCATCATCATAAAGAGAACGATCAGCAAAGAACAAATTAAGTTCTTGAATAAGAGATAAAGCGGATGTGGCTTCCAGTCTTTTCGATATTAGTTTTTTTTATTCCTTTGTCTTTCACACACCGGGGTATTTATTTTATTGGTATTTCTTATTTTTTTCTTTGTTTTGAATTGCAGATGCTTTACCATGTCAGACAAGAAAGACAAATATATCCAGATGGTGCACATGTGTCTCAGCCAAGATCATGCAAGAATAGATCTGCGCTCAGCGTCCTTCAGTGAGAGAATCTAGGTTCAGGATTCACCTAAGAGATGACCTCTTGGCCGCCGGTTGCAGATCAGTTCGATGTGTATACATGTGGTAGACAGCTGCATTTGCGTTACAAGCGTGGGAAAGAATCATATTACAGGAAACTTATGTATAATCTCTCAGACATGGCAAGCTCAAATGTAAGTTTCGGATTCGAGGCCACGGGGTCTGCATACACACACTGTCTAAAAATATATGACGATGTACTCGAGTGAAATAAAATGTAATATTAAATATGAAAAAGTAAGGCTCTTGACCCAAGAAATTAGCTTACAAAGACATTTTATCGCATTTATTAGCCTTATATCTGTCTAATAATATATAATGATGTATCCGATTGAAATAAAATGTTATGTTAAATATAAGAGAGTAAGTCTCGTGTTATCATTTGACACAAGAAATTTCCTTCGAGAGACATTTTATCTCATTTATTAGCCATAGATCTATTCCAAGTTTTATTCGCATTGATTACGAGTAAAAGTTTTCAAAATGAGATCATTGGAAACTGTAATTTTTAGATTGGCAGATATGGAAATTAAAATTGAAATGATAAAATGGCGGAAAAGATGATTCTCGTGTCAGCAATAATGAAATAATGATGGTAAATCAATAATAATAATAATAATAACAATGATGAATGGACAAGGAGATGTTGAAAACCTTTTGATCAGAAGCATTTCCCTAATTCCAATCAAATGATCATAAATAAACTTTTTTTGGTTCAACAGAGAATGTTTCAACATCTTTCGATTTTTTCTTCTTCTTGTTCTTGTTGCTGTTGTTGCTGCTGTTCTTTTCTTCTTCTTCTTCTTCTTCTTCTTCTTCTTCTTCTTGTCATTATTATTATTATTATTATTATTATTATTATTATTATTCTGCTTGTCCTTGCTTTAGTTCCTTACTTAGCACGTACCCTACACCTGGCAACGACTGAGGAAACCTGGAGTTGTAATATTAAATATGATGACTTCTTGGCCACCGGTTTCAGGTTCAGTTGACATGTGAACATGTAACAGGCAGCTGCTTTTGGGTTTGCAAGGGCGGTATATAAATCCCCACCCCAGCGAAGTAATACGCAGTCTCTCTCAAACATCGCAAACTAGAATGTAAGCTCTACGTTTCAGATTCGATGCCACGGGGTCTGTATACACACACTGTCTGATAATATATGACGATGTACTCGAGTGAAATAAAATGTAATAATTAAATATGAAAAAGTAAGGCTCTTGGCACAAGAAATTTGCTTACAAAGATATTTTATCTCATTTATTAGCCTTATATCTATTGCTAGTTCAACTTCCATTGATCTTACTCATTATAAAACCCAGGTTGTGTGTGTGTGTGTGTGTCTCTACGTTTATATATTGGATCGGATTTCCTACATTTTTCAACCGATTTCAACGAAACTTCACAGGACTACGTAAAATTGCCTTGCGGTGGTTCTGACAGCACCAAATATTGGAAAAACGCAATTGTTTTTGCCCAAAATCAATTTGAAAACACGATTAAGAGGCATTAATTAAAGGGGGACAACTTACTTCGAGTTATACTTATAAAACCCAGGTTGCTTGTGAGTGTGTATGTGTTCATTTATATATGGAATCGGATTTCCTACATTTTTCAACCGATTTCAACAAAACTTCACTTTTGGGGGGCAGGTAGTGTTTCTTATTGTCTTGCACACTTTTTTCTTTATTTTTACATTCAGGATGCTTTAAAAATTCCATTGACAAGACAATTGTTTATAATAAAATTCTATTCAATCGGTAGACTCATAACGATTGAAAACAATGTTTTTGTTTGAGTTTGGGTTTGACCAATTCGTAAAAAAACAGATAATTACGACATGCATGGCCGTCAACCTTAAACAATAATCTTTGTCAATTTTATTTTTCAGTCTTTATGTTGGTCGATACTTGATCTATCTCTTACTGTTACATCCCCGGGCAACGCCGGGCTCTACTGCTAGTTACGAATGAAAGTTTTCAAGATGACATCATTGTAGGCCGTAATCTTTAGATTGACAGATATGAAAATTAAAATTGAAATATAAAAGATGATGGAAAAATAATTCTAAGAGCGAAGATGAAGAAAAAACGACGGCAAATCACTTAAAATAAAAACTAAAATTGAAATGGTTTGCTGTAACCGTAAGTCCTATGCTGTTTCTTTTCTTACACTTCTCGTTCTTGTAACTCTCTTCCACCTTTTCGCTTTCCAGTCAAGTTTGATCTTCAAAAACGGTAATGGAATGTCAATCGTTATCATCTGTTGGTTTAGTTCCAGATCTTTTGTTGTTCTGGTTCCTTAATAACGTATTATTTTTTCTTATATTCTTTCGCAGTCAGTAATACTTGAGTCTTAGTGACTATATTGCTTTGGTTAAAGGCGAAATACTACTACTACTACTACTACTAATAATAATAATATTTTTTCTGACAAGTACAGCTTATGTAGGACTTTTTCTATGCAAATATTCTAAATAAAAAGTCTAATAAAAATGTTCAAGTACAACCCACACCTTACGAAGGGCTTTATCTATGTAAAATATGTGAGATTTTTTTTTTCAAAACTGCTCAGTGGAAAATATCATGATGCCATTTCTGACCTTAGGTCTCTGGTCGGGACTTGGAAATAATTGAGAAACCATAGGAAATAAAATAATAATAATAATATCTGAATCCTTAAAGAAATACAAAAATTGTACTCACAAGTACAGCTCACACATTACGAACGGCTTTATCCATATAAAATGTGTGTGATCTCAGTTTTTTTGACACAGATACAATTCGATCAACAGAAACATTGCTGAGGAAGTTTTTCTAGGTGATGAAACGCGTTACACGGAATTTTTTTGCCTTGTAATTAATTTGTATAATAATCGTAACAATGATAAAAATAACAACGACGATGAAAAGAATGATGATAGATATGTGAACGATTTGAGTGAATAATAACAATAATAATAATAATGAGTGCAAAATATCATGATGGCATTTCTGAGCTTAAGCCTCTGCTTGGGAAAGAAATGAATATACACCAGAAATCAAAGGAAATAAAATAATAATATCCAATGGTGAATGGACAAGCAGATACTGTCAGAAGCACTTCCCTATATCTGATCAAATGACTACACAAAAAAATGTTTCAGCATTTCCCAATTTCTTCTTCTCCTTCTTCTTCTTCTTCTTCTTCTTCTTCTTCTTATTATTATTATTATTATTATTATTATTATTATTATTATTCCTTAGTTAGCACGGACTTTACGCACTGCCAATACATCCCAAATAATGAATTATTCCATTTCCGTTACGGGGAAATACGGAGACGCCACCTCAGAGACGCCGTTTGGTTTAAGTGAAAGGAAGTGAAAATGAAAGTGAAAGAAAGAAAGAAAGAAAGAAAGAGAGAAGGAAAGAAAGAAAGAAAGAAGGAGGAGAGATCGAAGTCGATAATGTTATCATGCATTTAACGTCTGCAGTGAAGTGAAGTGAACAAAATTGTCAATTTTAAAATCTTTTCATTTATGGCCCCTTCTTTAAATAATGAATAGAATTCGTTCATATTATTAATATTTGAATATTCAGGTAAAGTTGCAACGCACAAATATTGAATGATTCAAGAGGGAATTTCAGCTGGTAATTTTTAGTCGTAGAACTCGCAATAAAATTTTATGAAATATGATGCATCAGAAAATCCATTTAGGAAACCGTGATTTTTTTACGGCTACTATTGTTTTTTTATTATTATTATTATTATTATTATTATTATTATTATTGTTGTTGTTGTTGTTGTTGTGTTGTTGATGTTGTTGTTGTTGTTATTTAATTTCCGTCTGGGTCCTAAACCAGGGATGGCTTCGTGTTATTTTCTATGTAACATTTTTATCAAAAAAACAAATTAAGAGCACAGACATCTTGCATAGAAAAAGTCTTACATAAGGTGTAAGCTGTACTTGTGAGAACGATTTTTTTATTTCTCTAAGTCATAGGCTATCAGGGATGCCTTCACTGAATCTATCAAAACTATTTCCAGCCATAATTCAAATTATCCATATCTTCATGTTCAACATTTTTGAGATTTACACTTCATGATACTTCATTATTATTATTATTATTATTATTATTATTATTATTATTATTATTATTTTTATTTTCTTTGATTTCTGGCGTTTACACATTTCTTTCCGGGTCCCGCCCAGGGACCTAAGGTTAGAAATGGCGTCATGACACTTTCCACTGACAAAAAAAAAAAAAAAATTACATAGATAAAGCCCTTCGTAAAGTGTGGGCTGTACTTGTCAGAACAATTTTTTGTATCTCCTTGAGGCATGGACTTCCAGGAATCCCTTCAATTAGTCTACTGCAATCATTTCCAACCAGTCCTAGGGCTCCAACTACAACAGGGATTGTTGATGTTCCCATATGCCACATTTTCGAGATTTCTAATTAAAGGTCCTTGTATTTTGACAACTTTTTGAATATCTTCAAAGATACATTGCAGTCAGCAGGGACTGCCATGTCAATAAAGAGGCACGGTTTTTGTTTGTTGTCTTTAATAACAATATCTGGCCGATTGGCCTTGATTGTTCTGTCAGTGTGTATTGTGTAGTCCCATAGAATTGTAACAGGTCCTATCTCCGTAACCGGGTCTGGGTGGTGTTCATACCAGTTTCTTTCAGTTTCCTTCCCGTAGAAGTTGCAGATTTTCCAGTGCAGATATTGGCCCACACTGTCATGTCGGGTTTTATATTCAGTGGGTGCCAACACCGTGCAACCTGATACAAGATGATCAATCGTTTCTGGATACTTATCGCAGAATCTGCATTTTGGGCTGACACAATATTTTAGTATATGTGCTTGATAATTCCTAGTTAGCAAGCATTGGTCCTGCGCAACAAGGATAAAACCTTCAGTTTCCGCTTTCAACCCTGCACTACGTAGACACTGATGGGTACGGGTTTTGTCTACGTCAGCTTGTTTGGTACGGGCAGAGTATTGGCCATGAAGCGGTTTATCTTGCCATCGCTTCTGTATCTGGTCGTATTGTGCTGTAATTGCATCTCTACGCCCATTTGAAACTCCATTTTGAATTTTTTGGCTTCTTTCATTACGGAGTAAAGACGCTTACTACTTTCATGTTCCTTGACGCATACCATCATCCAGTCTTCTGTAGTTTCCAAATATCTTTGGAGGCCAATTGTTGTAGTTTTGTAGGACAGTTCTAGTTGAACTAATCCTCTGCCTCCTTCGTATCTGGGCACATACAGACGATCAACACCAGCTTTGGGATGATGCACGCGATAGCAAGTGAGAAGCTTTCTCGTTTTGGCGTCCATTCGCTTAATTTCAGCTATGGTCCAGTTAAGAACATTAAAGCTGTATTGCACCACATGGACAGCCAATGTGTTTAAGGCTTATATCCTGTTTTTTGAGTTTAGCTCAGTATTTAGTACTAGACGTACACGCCTGTAGTACTCTTTTCTTATTTTTTTCCTTCATTTGGGGGTGTTGTATGCCATCTCCTTCGCTAATTCCTAGGTACTTATTATTATTATTATTGTTATTATTATTATTATTATTATTATTATTATTATTTCCTTGGGTTTCTGTTGTATACACATTTCCTTCCGAGGTCCAACCAGAAACCTCAGGTCAGAAATGACTTCATGACATTTTCCAATGATCATTTAAGATCAAAAAGAGAAAAATATCACACACACTCTACATAGATAAAGTTCTATATAATATATCTGTGAGTAGAATATATTTTTCTATTTCTTTATGGCTTGGCTATAAGAGATCCCTTCAGTGAGTCTATCAGGACCTTTTCCAAGCAAACCAAGATTCCAACTACAAATGGAATTTCTGATGACCTCACGTGTCACAGTTTTGAGATTTTGATTTCAAGAAAGTTTTTGAAGAACTTCAAAGATACATTAAATCTGCGTGACTACCATGTCAATAATATACAACATTCTGTTCTTGTGGTCATTGAATACGATGTCTGGGCGATTAGCTTTCATTGTTCTGCCTGTGTGTATTGTAAAGTCCCATAAAAATGTTACAGGCCCCCTCACTGTAACCTGCTGTGAGTGGTACTTATACCAATTTCTTGCAACTTTCTTTCCGTAAAAGTTGCATATTTTCCAATGCAGATATTGACCCACTCGGTCATGCTCAGTTTTATATTCAGTGGTTGGAATACTGTACAACCTGATACAAGATTGCCAATTGTTTCTGGATATTTATCAAAGAATCTGCATTTTAGGCTAATGCATTTTTTTCGTAGATGTGTTTGGTAATTTCTAGTTAGCAAGCATTTGTCCTGGACAGCAAAAATAAAACGTTCGATTTTAGCTTTTAACCCTGCACTACGTAACCACTGATTGGCATGTATTTTCTCTAGGTCAGCTTATTTGGCACGGGAATAGCATTGACCAAAAAAAATGGATTATTTTACAATCGTTTCTGCATTTGGTACATTGCATTTTTAGATACTTTGTCGCTGCAGTAGGTGCATTATGGTTTACTTGCACGCCTTCATCGGCTTTAAATTCTATTTTGAATTTGTTGGCTTCCTTTATGACTGAATAACTTTTCTTATTTCTTTCATGTTCTTTGACACAGATCATCATTCAGTCTTCCGTAGTTTCCAAGTATCTGTAAAGAGCCATTGTTGTAGTTTTATAAAACAGTTGTGGTTGAACTAATCCTCTTTCTTCTACGGATCTGATTCATGCAGACGATCAACATCAGCTTTAGGGCGTTGCATGCAGCGGCAAGTGAGGAGCTTTCTCGTTTTGTCATCCATTTGATAAATGTCAGCTATGATCCAATTAAGGATGTTGAAACTGCATTGCACCACAGGGACACCCAAAGTGTCTATGGCTGATATACTGTTTTGTGAATTCATGTCGGTATTTAACACTATACGTACTGTAATATTCTTCTCTTACTTTCTACTGCATTTGGGATGGTGCATTCCATCTCTCTAGCTGACTCCTATGTATTTATAAGTTTCTTCTTATTCAAAGTCTGATATTAACCATTTAGAATAGGTGATTATTTTTGTTTTATTTTTAATTTGTATCCATTGTTATAACTGTCTAGTTCATGCCAAAGGCAGATTAAGGGCAGACAGAACAGAAGGGTCGACATGCCCGTGAATAAATGACAATAAAGATGTTTGGCAAAAAAGATTGGTAAATAGTTATCTTTTTATTATATATTTCATTTCTTTCGCCGGGGTAGGAAAAGGTATGTAATGTTATTTTCCTGCATTAAGGAATCAGTTTACTGTTATTATAATCAGCATCCACCCAAGTCATCGTGCTTTAGCTGATGTAGACAGAAGCAACAGTCAGATATTTAATGTTGACCGTTTAAATCATGTTCGAAATGAATGATAATATAATCGTAATAAACAAAAGAAGAGGAAAAAATGAAGGAAAATGGAAAAGAAACTGAATGAAAACGGTTAAGTTGCATGCCCAGACACGTTTAAAAATAAAATGAAAAATGTGTCTTTTAAATCATGTTAGAAGAGAATAGTTATTTATTTATAATAAACAAAAGCATAGGAATAATGAATGAAAAGCGTATGGAAAAATGAATAAAAAACAAAAGGAAAAGTGGATGAAAAGCAGAGGGATAGTGGATGAAAAGCAAAGGAAAAATGGATGAAAAGTAGAGGAAAAGTAGATGAAAAGCAGGGTGAAAGTGGATGAAAAGCATGGCGAAAGTGGAGAAAAAACAGAGGGATAGTGGATGAAATGCAAAGAAAAAGTGGATGAAAAGCAGAGGGATAGTGGATGAAAAGCAGAGGGATAGTGGATGAAAAGTAGAGGGAAAGTGGATGAAAAGCAAAGGGATAGTGGATGAAAAGCAGAGATATAGTGGATGAAAAGCAAACAAAAAGTGGATGAAAAGCAAAGGAAAAGCGGATGAAAAGCAAACGAAAAGTGTATGAAAGGCATAGGGAAAGTGGATGAAAAGCAGTGGGATAGTGGATGAAAAGCAAAGGAAAAGTGGATGAAAAGGAGAGGGAAAGTGGATGAAAAGTAGAAGGAAAGTTGATGAAAAGTAGAGGGAAAGTGGATGAAAAGCAGAGGGATAGTGGATGAAAAGCAGAGGGATAGTGGATGAAAAGTAGAGGGAAAGTGGATGAAAAGGAGAGGGAAAGTGGATGAAAAGTAGAAGGAAAGTGGATGAAAAGTAGAGGGAAAGTGGATGAAAAGCAAAGGAAAAGTGGATGAAAAGCAGAGGGATAGTGAATGAAAAGTAGAGGGAAAGTAGATGAAATCGGCTTATTACATATCAAGACACGTTTTAAAAAAAAATCAATTTAAAAATGTATCTTTAAATCATGTTAGAAGAGAATAACTCTATAACTATGCAAAGTAGGAGAGAACTGAAAAAATTACGCTAAATTACATTATACCCAGACAAGTTTCAAAATGTAAATTTAAAAACCTGTTAGAACAGAATAATAATAATATAATTATAGTAAAGAAAAACGAAAGGAAACGAATGAAAAGCATCAGCGTAATCTATATCTGTGATCTTTGTGGCGGGATATCTATTGCTATTCTTGAATATGACGTAAACCCGTTGTCTTTAATGGTAAAGACAGAAGTCCTGAGAATGTAATCCAAGCAAATAATGAAAATATAGATTGCTAAAATGTCACCTTGTAACACTTCTGCAACAATTTCAAAGAAACATGCACCGCCACCTGGAAATCGTACCAATGAATATATGTTTGTTTAGTAATTCTCTCCGATTTAATAAACCAAGCAGAAAACCTTCTCCATAGTCTTGAATATTCATTCAAAGGTATCGGTCTCTATGATAACTCAAGCAAAACAGAATACATATGCTTAAATCAAAATGGAATAAACAAAACAATATTTGGCCCTCCTCTCGACTGTGTATAAGAAATTACTTATCTTGGTAGTAAAATCTCTAGCTGTGAAAGAGCTGTAAACACATGCATCGGTAAAAGTATTGTGGACAAGTTCTCTATTGTTGAAATCTAGACTTCTGTAAACTTCGTAAAAAGGACCTTCTGTCAAGCAACTGTCCTATTGTATGGCGGCTCAGCATGGACCCTTACTCCAAAACTGGAAAGAAGATTGGATGGAGCCTACACTCGTATTCTAAGAGTGCCTTTGAATATCACTTAGGGGATCGTCTGGTCAATGATCCATTGTATGGGAACATTCGTCCAGTATCCGACATCATCAAAAAGCGTAGAATCAGATACGCGAGGCATTGCTGGACAATTGAAGATGTAATTGTTAGTGGAGTTCTTTTGTGGGAGCCTACAAAAGGGAGAGCAAGCAGAGACCGACAAGCCAGGACCTATATCACAAATATTTGTGAGACCATGACCTGTATTCCCTCTGATATATAGAATAGAAATGGATTGCGACAGACCATCATGGAAATTGTGAACGGAGTGTCACCGGTTAAGGAGATGACAGGACAGGCTTCAAAAAAATTTCATTTAAACATTTAAAATTCCAGAGCACCAACCACTTCAACATTTACTGTCAGTGAATAACTATAATTGACATACGAGTTTGTATATCTATCCCATCTTTTCCCTATAGATATGGAATTCCACATCAGAAACATTCCTTTAATCCAATAAAGTCTTTCTAGTTGATGAAACATATTTATCATAAGGTTTTGCATTTCAATTCATTTGTTTAATAATAATAATAATAATAATAATAACAACAACAACAACGACCATGATGATGATAGATAGATAGATAGATAGATAGATATGTGAAGAATTCTTGTGAATAATAATAAGAAGAATAACAATATTTATATTTATTGGAGGCAATGTGGAGTAATGGATAGCGGCTCAGATTGAGGAATTGAAGAACCGGGTTCAAAAATGACGTCACACATGTTTTGAAATAATTGTCGGACTTTGTGACGTCATTTGTTTTTTTCATTTGGATACGCATTGAGCAGATATGAAAGTACGAGAGAGAATCTTGGAAGTTTGTTATTTAAAAGCAGCAAAATCGACCTAGCTAACCGAACGATCCTCTGTGGCCCAATCAGTTAAAGCACGTCTGGCTATATGACGGATCCATATAGAATACAGGTTCGATTCCTGGCGGGGGACGAATATTTTCTATGAAAATTTCTCGG
>CAHIKZ030004908.1:1695000-1717500 GCA_903632075.3 Acanthosepion pharaonis
CTAGATACAGAGACACAGAGATAGAGAGATGGATAAAATATGACATAGATAGATAGATAGAGAGAGAGAGAGATAGATAGATAGATAGATAGATAGATAGATAGATAGATAGACTATTGTTATAAGAATTTACAATGCATGTTAATATAAGACACTAGTGCATGTTGATAAGGCTTAGTGTCGCCAGCGGTCACTGGTAAAGGAAATCGAGAAGATATGACAAAACCTCAACTGTCCGAAATGTCGTAACATCGAACAGAATGTGCCACATTGTAGCCTGAAGGAACATTGAGATAACGACATATGCTTTCCAAAAGCTAAGCAAATTATTAAGAAACAGAAAAAATCGTTCGAAACAACAAATATCAGTCCTCCTAGATGGTAGTAAACGCGGCTAAACTCCACACAGATGACGAAGAGGCAACAGAAGCAACAAAAATATGGTTATACCTTCTTCATGTGAGAATACCATGGTCAAAACATGTAAGCAACGAAAAAGTTCTAGCAACAGTCTGTCAATTATGTGTCGAGCGTGATACACGCTTAGGCGATCATATATCGACAGATTCATGACTGACGAGGCAGATTTTTTTCTTGTAGTAGTTTGGCATTTTCTTTCTGCAGCAGACCAGTTGCCATCCAATGCTATAGAATAGCTAGAGAAGAAGAAAATTCATACCTTTCCAACATCGACTCTTTAGAGGGAGGACAACACAACAGATAGATAGATAGATAGATAGATAGATAGATAGATAGATAGATAGATAGATAAGGAACAGGCCGTGATAGATAGATAGATAGATAGATAGATAGATAGATAGATAGATAGATAGATAGATAACATATGACATAGATAGATAGAAAGATAGAGAGATAGATAAAATATGACATAGATAGATAGATAGATAATGAACAGGCTGTGATAGATAGATAGATAGATAGATAGATAGATAACATATACACGCTTAGGCGATCATATATCGACAGATTCATGACTGACGAGGCAGATTTTTCTTGTAGTAGTTTGGCATTTTCTTTCTGCAGCAGACCAGTTGCCATCCAATGCTATAGAATAGCTAGAGAAGAAGAGAATTCATACCTTTCCGAAGAGCATTTATGAATGTAAAGTGAATGTGAATGAAATAGATTCGAACTCGGTTCGCCGATTCCTCAATCCGATCCGCTATCCATTACACCACCAATGGAAACCAAAACCAAGAAAATGGATGCTTAGGCTTAAAATCAAGAAGAGACAGTTGAAATTTATGGGTCACATAATGAGGGAAAAGTGATACAAATTTTATTAATCGGTACAAGGGGCGGGAAATTGTGGAGAGCCATGATCGCCAGTGTCCTCAGGGGAACGCGGCAAATAAATAATACTACATTTATACTTGATCTGAATATCGCCTTGGAGCGGGAACCTCACACTGATTAGATTCTTTTGTCCACATGTCGAATTGATCTATCTTCGATACTTAACACTTTTATCTATAAATATAGAAAATTTTAAACAAATACAATATATTTATTTATCAGACACACACACTTGCATGCAAACACACACTTGCACGCTCATATACGTACAGAAGCACAAAGCGTTCTGTATACAGGTAATAATAATCCTGAAGTAGCTATATATAAAATAAATTGCCAAAACTACTTCTTACAATATATTGGAGAAACTTTCAGAAATTAAAAACAATTATTTAAGAACACAAACAATTTATCAAATACATTAGTTATACATAGAAATAAATTAAACCAAAATTTTACTCTAAAGGATGCCAATCTTATTAAATGAGAAAGTAACTTAGAAGAAGAATTCTCGAGAGTGTTGCTATGGAATTTTATCAAAATATAAATCTGCATCCCGGATTTTTTTTCTAATATTTCCATTCCGAAAAGAATTAGTACTTTCCCGAGACAACATACATGTCTATAAAAATGTTATAAAATTTAAAAAATAGAAAAGGGATAAATTTGTATACCCATGTTATTTTTTTTAAATATATATCATAAATAAATCCCAAACTAAAATAATTTAAATACTAATTTGCATTGAAAAAATTAAATTCAATAACATAACTTAAGTTTATTAGACAGTGAATTGTGTCACTTGGAGTCCTCCATAGATTAACTTTTCGGTTAGCCTGATGAATACTTTTTTTTTTTTCTCTTGCATATAAATACTGGTTACAAAATAAAATCCTTACTGTTATGAATAATCAAAAGTGGTTTTCCCTTGACTTGTTATTATTCTCTTTTAGAGAGCTATTACTATTTACTGGGACTATAAAAAGACACTCTACGCGAACCTTGTATTCTCAGTTGAATAAAGCTTTGGTAAGGCGAACTTTTGTCATTACACTTACATTTGCCATAATAAAGTCTCTTTAAGTAGGAAACGCCTCCGCTATCTTTTTGGCTTCATACACAGAGAAAATTACGCCAAATTAATTATAGAGTAATAAAAAAGAAACGGCACGTACACAATCTATTGTCTTGATTATACAAACATATCAATAATAATATATCACTAATAAACATATCAATAATAAATATATCAATAATTAATATATCGATCCCACAAATGTCCCACATTATTCTTTACCTGCAAAACATTTATTATAATTATTTATTAAAAAATAAAAATTATAATAAATCCATTGCAATAAAAATTATGAAAATAAAAATCTTAGCAATGAGTTTAGTATGAATTAAATGAATTCTCGTAATAAATGAAGCACACACCTCTGTGTATATAGGCAGGCACGGTGGAGTAATGGATAACGGCTAGGATTGAGGAATCGGAGAGCCGAGTTCGAATTACAGTATAATCCTTTACATTCACTTACGTAATACCCTTGGGAAATATGTGAATTCTCTTCTTCTCCTTCCAGATACAGTTAAATAGCAGAACAGACAGGTTCTATAGCCCCTTGGATAATAGCAGAACAGACAGGTTCTATGGCCTTGTATGGCAACTGGTTCTAGGAGAAGGGCAACTCTCAATTCAAAACTTGCGAAGGGTCGGTTGGGGACCTTTTGGCATGTAGTACACCAAGTCTCTGTATTCGGCCCTTCAAAAAGTGTGGATGGTTATGCACAAAACCATCACCATGTGCCAGTGTCGGTTCCTAGGAACTGATCTGCTTGACACACATACGTCGAATTCGACGGGAGAGTCGAGTATATATATATATATTACTAATTGTAGAAATATGTGTTATGGATATGCTTGCATGTTTCATTCGAAGACTTTACTAGAGAGAAATTAGTAGTGAATGCATCTTTACGGATTGGGTTCTCCAGATAATGTAGTAGATATGGTATTTTCCGTTATGTTACACTTGACAAATGAAATGACATCGTTTATTCTTGTGTTATTTCTTATATTCAAGTTAGTTTTATTTTTTTAAATAAATGGATAATATGCTTGTAATTTTTAAAAAAATAGATTTGATCACAAACAAGGCACTAAAGCCACTAAGACACAATGTGTTACTGGATGTGGAAGAATTAGCAACAGAAATATTAGTAATAACCACGAAGAGAAAATAATAATCAGAAGGAAGGGAGATAAGGATCGACAAATTATTTGGAGATTAAAGTTGGCTGGAAAGCATGCAACCGGAAGGGAGTTCTGCATACGTGAAGTAAGAGAAAAGAAACTGTTAGCATAAAATTTACGGTTACATTTAACCAGCTCAATACATTGATGAGATCTCAACGCCAGGGTAACACTGCGCTTAAATTAAAAAAAGTCTAGGTACCATAGAAAAGACCTCAGCCGAAAAATTAATATGAAAGTACTTATAGAAAAGATGCAGTGAAGCAACCTGACGGTGGTGGGAATGTGACTGAAGCAGAGCCGCCATGTCAAAATCAATAATATTGCTGATTCTTCTTTGTATTTTATCAAGAAGCTCAAGGTAAATAGCAGGGGCACTGCACAGTATGTGGTAGCAATATTCTAATCATAGACAAATGGTAGACTTATAGTTATGTATGATAGATTCTGGAGACAAAAATTGTTTCGCACGACACAGACAATCAACTTTCTTAGTAACTGACCTAGGGATGGATTCGTTATAGTCTTTTCACTTCATATTAGCAGAGAACAATGGTCTGAGTAGGCACAACGAGTTACCTTCCTGGAGGCTAGCATCGGCTATGTTGATGGTAGGCAGAAATGGGTCTCTCAGATGAAGTTCGATTTTAATTCTGAAATAATAATTAAAAAAAACGTCAATATATTCTTCTTTTTATTGGAAACAAAAGAAAACGAGCCACATTACTGTCTAATTGTCACCGGAATATGTGAACCAGCAAAAATGTTACGGTGGCGCTTGGAACTTTAGTATAGAATCTAAAAATGTGAAAGAAAAATAAACTGTAGAAATTGGAAATCTGTAGGAGAATCTTGAACAGGATTTTTTTAAAAATCATTTTCCCCACCTTCGTCATGCAAGACAATAAAGACGCTAAGATGCAAAAGATTATTTAGCATGACGTGAAAGTAGACAAAAAAAAATAATAAAAGAACAGGACTTAAGAAAAAAACAAAGCATAAGGATTGACATTGCATTTAAATTTTCAATATCAAAGTAGACTGGAAAGCAAGAGACCGAAAGAGACGGGAAATGCGAGAGAAGAAACTTTTAGCATAAAACTTACGGTTACATGTAGTCATTTCAGATATAAAATGATGAGACCTAACTGCCAATCTTGTACTGCGCTTAAATTCGTCAATTTGAGGCACCAAAGATTTATTAAGAAGGCTGATTATTAAAGGTTACTCAGATTTTTTTTTTATTTTTATTTTATGAAAAGGTTTAATGTTACGAAGTTTCAAATAGAAAAGCCCATCAGAGCATTTATCTGACGATTGCGTCCTCATTCTCTCCCACTGGTCATATATATATATTCTGTCGGATTTATATCCATTTACACTTGCTTATATATATATATATATATATATATATATATATATGTATGTATGTATGTATGTATCTGTGTGTGTGTAAAAATATATAGAAAATAGGAAAGAAGACCCATGCCCTTTATGCCTACATGAAAAACTACACATTATCAAGTTTCTAAATAATAAAAATGTATTAAACAATAGACATGAGTTAACGGTTTTTTGCCGACATCATCAAATTTTCGCATTGAATAATTAGCATAAAAAACAAACAAACAATAAAATAATAAATACAAATTTTAAACTCCATAGTCTAAATAAAAAGTTTAAATGCCCTACAAAAAAAATAACCCTTTATGAAGTCGTCAAAAAACAAATGTTAGCGAATTATGACATTTTTTATATACACAAAACCCTTTCAGAAAAAAAAGAATAAAAAATAAATAAATCTCCATAGACACTTAACCAGACTAGACGATGTCATCTTCCGCCTTAAATTTAGACACTCCAACCTTACCCTGACTTGACATCTGTAAATGTAACTGAGATATTGATACAAATTATTAACACCTTACACCTTTAAATAATTGCTCTAGCCGTTACCATAGTAATTTTAATTTTAATAATGAATATGCTTATAAAATGCGTAAATTTCAGGAATTATTTATTCCAAAAAAATTTCGCTTCAAGATAGAACAGAGCTTGGTACTTTAATTCAATTTAATTCAAATAATTATATTGAAGTTTTCGGCTCTTGTTTTTGAAACATGAGAACTCTTATGTAGGGATGGAATCATATTTTTCAATAAATATATATATATATATATATATATATATATATATATATATATATATATATATATAAACTGGAGTCTAAATGGGAATAACTGGGTTACATTCCTAGATAAGATATAAATATCCCTTCAAACAAGGAATATTTATGTAATTTCTGTATAGTTTTCAATGGTCAAGTTTGTTTTCGTTTGTTATTTACGTTGGAAAATTTTTCCGTATGAAAGTGGGCGATGGCACGAAAAAAGAACCCCTGATCCTGACAGTCCAATCAATGGCTCTGTTGAAAACAGCGATAAAATCTAAGAGAGCTTGAATATTGTAAACTAGTTGATTTTCACTGTACGCTAATAGTTTTTAATTCCGTGAAATATTAATGAATAGGATAATTAATAATATTATCGTGTCTTTTACATTTTCTACACACACCCGATGTTGACCGCTCGACAAATCAAAGCAGACTGCGTAAATACGTTTTTTGTGCATCGACTCCACGCATACATCTGCTTTCGCCAAAACAAAATAAGATATTTTGGCCGACCATCGTCGTACCTTTGTTCATTTTCCTCTTCATTTCTTTTACCTTTTTCCCCTTCATCCACCTGTATTGCTTTTTTTTTCATCTTCCTTTTGTCTTTCTTCCTTTTCCTCTTGATCTTGTATTTCTTCTCCTTCCTCTTTACTGTGTCTATTTTTCCTCTTCTTTTTTAATTTTTCCTCTTCGTTTTCCCCTTTCTTTTTTCTTCCCCATCCTTTTCTTTTTCTTCACCTTATCCTTTATTTTTTCCTCTTCACCTAGTTTTACTTTTGCTATTCGTCGTGTCTTTATATTCCTCTCCATTTCCTTTTTCTTCATTTTCCTCGTAATCTTGTATTATTTCTTTTACATCTTCATTTTGTCTTTCTTCTATTTTCCTTTATTTTATTCTTCGTCTTGACTTTCTTTCTGTTGCTCTCCGCTTTCTCATTTTTGCTTTTCCTCTTTCTCGTCTCTTATTGCCATTTCCTCTACCTCTTTCTTCTACATTTTTCTTTCTTTTCCTCTTCCTCTTGTCTTTTTTCCTCTTCTTGTATTTCTTTTCTTTTCATTTTCACTCCCCTAACTCCTTTTTATCTTTCTTTTACTTTTTCATCTTGATTTCTTTCTTTCCCCTCTTCACCTATTCTTTCTTCCTTTTCCACTTCATCTTATCTTTCTTCCTTTCCTTTCCCTCTCGTATTTCTTTTCCGGTTATTACAGCCACACACACACACACACACACACACAGACACACACACACACACACACACACACACACACACACACACACACACATATATATATATATATATATATATATATATATATATATATATATATATAAAACTGATTTAAAATTCATAATTTCTTGGGGTGAATTAATATTTGCGATAAGTAAAAGATAGACTTCTTTTTATTGCCCATCTTGTCTTTCGTCTTTTCCCGGTGCATTTCAGTTTTATTTATATTCCTTTTCATCATGTGTTCGTCGATTTTCTTTTTATTCCTGTTTTTTCTAATCCGATTCCAGTAGCATTTTTTTTTTTTGCTTTTCCTCTTCATCTTGCCTTTCTTCCTTTTCCTCCTATTTTTGCCTCTCTTACATTTCTCCGTTCTCTAGCCTTTCTTTCATTTCCTCTCCAGTTTTACCTCTCTTACATTTCCTTTTATCCCTTGCCTTTCTTCCTTTAAATCCTCGTTCTGTCTCTCTTACATTTCCTCTTTCTCTTGCCTTTCTTCATTTTCCTCTTCGTTTTATGGTGCTTATATTTCCCCTTTCTCTTGCCTTTTTCTTTTTCCTCCTCATTCTGTCTCACTTACATTTCCCCTTTCCTTTGTCTTTCTTCCTGTTTCCTCCCCGTTCTGTCTCTCTTACATTTCCTCTTTCTCTTGCTTTTCTTCCTTTTCCTCCTCGTTTTATATCTCTTACTTTTCCTCTTTCTCTTGCTGTTCTTCATTTTCCTCTCCTTTCTCACTTACATTTCCTCCTTCTTTTACATTTCTTCCTTTTCCTCCTCATTTTATATCTCTTTCTTTTTCCTATTTCTCTTGTCTTAATTCACTTTCCTCCTCGTCCTCTTAAATTTCCTCTTTCTCTTGTCTTTTTTTTTCTTTTTTCTCTTCACTGTTGACTTTTTCTTTTGATTGTTTACAACGTATTAGAAGTTCTAATAGTTACCTATATATTTCTCCTTCACCTTTAACCTTATGGTTGATATCATTTTCAATAGGCATCCATCTAGCATCACCACAAACACAATCATGAACATTATCATCATCAAGAATTTAATCTTTTTAATTCAACTTTTTTTTCACCATCTGTATAGTCATCTTATACGTCGCCATCTTATCATTTTCTAACGCCTTATCATATCAGTGATATTTTTTGTATGTTCTGTCAATGAAATTTCCAACTCATTCTTTCAAAACTTTTTACGTAATATATTTCTGCTAGAATTTTTAGAATCTTGCAGATTGGTGTAAACAATCTATTCTTAAGAATAAAAATGAAACCAATTTTTTAAAAAAAAAAAAGAGTAATTGCGTTTTTGAAAGAATATATTATAAGAGTCTTTGAATTGTAGTAAAAAATCGACATAACATCCTGGCTGGAATCCGAAGATAACAAATGTTTTCTCAATCCCAACACCAATCTCAGTGAAGGTCGCATTTCTAGAGTATTTTTTTCAA
This sequence comes from Acanthosepion pharaonis, assembly GCA_903632075.3. Taxonomy (NCBI): domain Eukaryota; kingdom Metazoa; phylum Mollusca; class Cephalopoda; order Sepiida; family Sepiidae; genus Acanthosepion; species Acanthosepion pharaonis. The sequence goes on from CAHIKZ030004908.1 coordinate 1,703,430, forward strand.
ATTATTCTTGGTAGTTCGACTTCATGCGATTTATAATGATAATATCAGTCATCCATAGTGACTATGAAATTACAGAATGTGTTATTCCAGTTCGCAACACCCAATAAATGAAAAGATGTCCATGGCTTCGGGGTAAGATAACAAAGAGTCAAAATAAGTCTAGCTTAAATTCATTCAATAAATTATGAAAATTTTATTTTTTCATGAGTAATTTGAAAGGACCTAGCATCTCTTTCTATCAATATTAAATATCACACACACACACACACACTCATATACACACACATATATATAAATACTTATATACATAACCATTAACCATTTATGTATTATAATTATATATATATATATATATATATATATATATAAATATATATATGAAGAAATTTAGTATTAAGATGTGCTATATTTATGAGATAAAGTGCTCAATATCAGAGATAGAGCGAGTGAACATGAGTGAGTTAGAAGACATTTTATCCTCCTTAGGTTTACCCATACAGATTACCTAGTTTTACATAAACTAACTATATATATATATATATATATATATATATATATATATATATATATATATGAAGAAAAATATACGGAAAAAAACCAAAAATCCTAATATGCAATTATGCTGTTTTAATGTTAATATAATGTCAACGTCGGACGTTTCGGTTTAATAGACCATCTTCAGGACATATTTATAAAACATAATTAACATTCTTTTCGTTTTTCATTCAAAATACTCAAATTTTAGGAATACGTTTTCACAACATCGCCCATGTGACGACGACGTGATCATATTTAAACGGAACGCTGATCTTGTAAAAAAAATTATAGTTTTCAAACTTGCTGGTGTTATCACACGCACCAGCAGGGCCAAATATCTTAAACTTCGAAGAATCACTTAAAATATTGTTCATCTTATCCAAATAATCTTTGTTTAAGATAACAACGCCAGAACCTTTATCAGACTTAGTGATGTACAAATTGTCCCTTGACTTTAATGCTCTTATCGTCTGAAAATGAACGCTTTGCTAGGTAAGAAAATGTCGCTCAGCCGTAAGAGAAGCATATTCATTGGACAATTCAAGGAGTCTAGCCTTAGTAGCAGAACATTTATCAGAAGAAGAGGCAACATGTTTAATTAATTGAGAATACATGTCAAACTCAGTAAAATATGTTCCTTATAGTTTTTAGAAGGTGAAATGCAAAAGTCCAAACCCCGAGAAAGAACTGACAGTTCAATCTCAGTCAGAGTGACACTGGAAAAATTGAAAATATATTTATTAGAATTCCCATTATCAACTCCAAAACCTTCTAGAGTCGAGGCTGTTTAAATATTTGTTATCATTCTCTCGCACTGATTATATATATATATATATAGATAGATAGATAGATAGATAGATAGATAGATAGATAGATGTGTGTGTGTGTGTGTGTGTGTGTGTGTGTGTGTGTGTGCGTGTGTGTGTGTGTGCAGGTATGTAGAAAAATAGGAAATAACACGTTGGGTAAAAATAATCCGGAGTTCTTTAGCATTTTTTTTTCATTTTTAAAAAACAGTGTTCCATATAGAAGTAGAGCTTAAATTATAATTATTTTTTTAAAATATGATTCCTTCGCTACAAAAGAGTTTTCATGTTTCAAAAACAAGATCCGAGACCCTCAATATAATTATTAAAATTAAATTGAATTAAGGTATCAAGCACTGTTTCATCCTCAAACGAAAATTTAGGAAGAAAATTCAATAATTTTAATAATTACATTGAGGGAAAATTTAATAATTTTACTAATTAAATTGAGGGTTTCGGCTCTCGTTTTTAAAAAAATTAGAACTCTTATGTAGCGAAGGAACCATATTTTTAAAAAAAATAATATATATATATATATATATATATATATATATATATATATATATATATATATATATAATCAATACAAAAATCCGATACTCATTGTTTTATGTGTCATAATGAGCTGACAGTATTTGGAAAATAAATCATTTCTATAATTGTATACACTTACATAAAATCACATACATTCAGTTTTTTTTTTAACAGACCTTGATAATGGCTAAAAGAATAGCCAAAAGCTCAAATATATATAAAATATGCAGAATATTTGGTAATTTTCTCTGCACATTTATGTCCAGTTCATTCGCTGTTCCTTGTCATTTGACAATCGTTTTAATGAAACATGTATAAAAGAGGGATTGCTGTCCACACACACATACACACCAATACACACACATACATACACACACACACACACACACACACACATATATATATATATATATATATATATATATATATATATATATATTGTCATCCACAGACAGAATATTTCACTGTATCACAGCTCTTCAATGTGGCTAGACGTCTGATTGAAGCCAGGATCGAAACCCGAACAATTTGGCATCAGTCAAATGGACGGTGATTTTCCTACAAATTATTCATGTTCTTTTATAAATTTTCTCGAGTGCGCAGGCTCGTCGCCATAAAATTCGGTTTGTCTATTCAAACACGGATATCCGCTAAAAATGAAAATGAAGTAATATATATGTATGAATAAGGCTTCTCGTACCCTACTCCATAATACTTATTATGTTCCTAATTTAAATATCGACTCGTTGATTAGATTTGGAAATGCTTCTTTCCTGCTAGCAATTGGGTTAAACGCCTCGAACAAGGCTCTGCTGCTCTTGGCGTGAATTCTTGTAGCAGGAGCATCAATTTTGCCGTACAACTAAATATTTAATCAAGTCAAAAGAGAGGAAAACGCAAGGGAGAATATTATATTAAGTAAACATTGCTAAAACCATTGAATAACTATTGCACAAGAAAGACGATTGCACATTGGCAGAAGTAGTAATTGAAATTTTTACTGTTTTGTGTTAATGCATTTAAAGTATTTGTTAAAGAGGAGAAAGTGTATCAGTTCTAGATCCCTGTAACACGCTATGAAAAATAAACTCAGTCTTATTGCTTGTCAGCAAAGTGCTTATTATACATCCACTCATGGATGAAATAAATAAAACTTAGTGCTTATTATACATAGATTTATTTATTTCACAAATGAGTGGATATGCAGATGGTGTAATGGATAGCGAGTCGGACTGAGAAATCAGAAAGCCGAGTTCGAATTCCGACAAGTTCGTTACAATCACTTACGGAGAAATACCCTTTAGAAAGGTACGAATCCAAACATTCCAAGACAATATAAATAGTAAATGGGATAGTGTTCGTCAGCATTCATTGACCATCAGTCGATAAGAGCTAGAAATCAGAACACATAAACCTTATGCAGCCCATACTGTGAGAGCTAAAGAAAGGATCTTGTAGTTCGAATAATTTTGTGATACACACACACATATATATATATGTGTGTGTGTGTATTCATACCTTTCTCGTGAGTGCATATATATACATATATAAGTGAACATTGAAATCAAGTAGAGGCGACAGGCAGTTTCATGCTAGATGCAATCGTCAGGCTACGATTCTGGCCTGACGATTGCCTCTAGCATGAAACAGACTGTCGCCTCTAAGTGTTGGCTTAAATGCTCACTTTTATATTTACACACATTCTATCTCTGATATTGAGCACTTTATCCCATAAATATAGCACAACTTAAGAGTATATTTCTTTTTCTTATATATATATATATATATATATATATATCCTTGAGAAAGTTATGAATACACAGACACATGGTTTAAATATGGTTAAATAGGAGATTCTGCTCATCAGTCTTGATTGGCAACCAATCAAACCGAGGGACAATTACAAATGTTAATAGATTATGTACTCCTCTTAGATATCTTAATAGATAGCGAACTGTACTTAGATGAGTTAAGGGATAGGAAATGTCCCTTAGATATATTGAGTGATAGGGAACTGTCCTCAAAAATTTTCAGAGATAGTGAACTGTTCTTGGAAATTCCAAGAAATACTGAAATGCCCTTAGACATTTTAAGAGATAGTGAACTGCTCTTAGATATGTTAACATATATGGTACCAACCGAAGAAATTTTAAGAGATAGCGAACTGATCGTAGTTGTCATAAGGGATTGACCTTAAAAATGTTAAAAGATCGGGAACTACCCAAAGAAATGTCTAAATCCTTAAAAACGAGCTAGACGCTATTAAGTGGCTGATTTGAATCGGGTCACAGCAAAAATAAACGTGTGTAAATATAAAAATATAAAATATTTTAAATTTTTATATAATTTTTATATAATTTGTGAAAGTTCTTATATATATATATTTTTATATAATTGTGAAAGTTCTTATATTTGTTAGGATACAGTCTTTCTTTGTTGCTTTCCAAGAAATAAATGTGATATTTGTCATGTTTATGTGTCAGACAGAAGAGGCGAGGGAGAAAGTAAATTGTAAAATAATTGAAAAGTGTAAGTGTTCCGTAGCTTGGTGAGGAAAACGGGTGAATGTTAAGGGAATTTCTTTTAAGTCAAGCGTCGAGACCTGTTGTTGTCTATTACTGGTTGTCTTACCTTTATTATTGCACATATTTTATCAGTATTATAATAAACTAAAATAAAAATTAAGTAAAAAATTAAATAAAAATAAAAAAACAATAAAATTTCAAATTAATTAATAAATTTTTTTTCGTGCGGTCTCGTTCCCAATAGCCATTAGACATGACGTCACGATAGACCATTACAAATCTCCACCTAGCCAAAGGATGTAGACAAGGGGATTCTAACTAACACACAGAAACCACATTGGTTTTTGATAATGACTGTGAAAGTCGAAAATATTTGTAAAAAATTACAAAATATGAACTTCGGACAATTTATTCAAAGTTTCGAGCAAAATACTGAACACCTTATCCGATAATTGTAAAAGTACAATGAAAAAAATTAACAGACTTTGTTGGCTCATTTTATTCAATCATTATATATATATATATATATATATATATATATATATGTGTGTGTGTGTGTGTTTGTGTATATATATATATATATATATATATATATATATATAAATGAATTACATAACATTTTTTTTTTATTTTTTATACTTTTTAACGTTTTAATATTGACAAGCTTCAAGGAATTTATACCGAGAAACGAAATGGCCATAAAATTAGGGTACAATTCAGTTTACTTTTTATGTAATTGATTTTCTATGCTCTATAATAAATATATTGTGGTCTCTTTGTGAATCAATTTTCATATTTTATATTAGTAGGATTCACTTGGATTACTTAACAACGAATTTTACCTATATATATATATATATATATATATATATATATATATATATGGAGAGAGAGAAAGAGAGAGAGATTATGTTCAAAAATAAAACAACTATCGAAAATCTATCGTGTTAATATCTGTGTCCACACTGTTTGCATGAGTTCTATCCGGGAAATATAGCTCACCTCAAAATTATAACTTATCACACACCAACATACGCGCACATACTTACACAAACGCACACATAGACCCACAGGCAGCTATTATATATTTGTGGGGTTATTTACTTTTGTAGCTGAGTAAACAGGAATTTCTACTAGTGGATTTTTGAAAAGAGATGTGGTAAAATTTGTGATTAATATGTCAAGTAAAGTGGTTTTATTGTTGAGTTCTTAAGCAAACTATAGGACAGAGTTTTTCTCAAAGGTTTCCTTCATTGAATTAATTCTTCCGGAAATGTTTGCTTATATGAATATGTCCTCGATATAGCGTGTGCATATCGTTGTGGAGGGCTTTTTGGAATTATTGAAGACTTTTTTTCCACATGACACATGTAGACATTAGATAGAGTCGATCCAAAGACGAACCTATTGTTACGCCGTCACTTTGTGTATAAATGTTACCATTGTGTTCGTAAAATGATACTTGTGTCGTGCAGGCTGAATCTTTTGTAGAATTGTTGGTCTTATTTAAGTAGGTTGGAACGAAGGGATAATGTATATGCTCTTTGGAACAATTCCTATAGCACTCACGGGCAAAGTGTGCACAATAGCAGAACAAGGACAACGTGGAAAGTTAAAGGGCCTAAAATGACGTAGATCAAAAGAAGTGACACATTTGTGGAGAATCATGATCGCCTACGTCACAAATGACCATGGCACATGAAAAAAAAATGACTCACTTGATCTCGTCAGTCAGTCAATAGAATCATGCTCTCCTCCCCAACAGCGTTCAGTATTATCATCCAGGGTTGGAGAAATATTTCTGGGACAGCCTGTATTCATTGATCATCCTTATTTTTCGAATTCATATAATCTCTTCCGTTCTGCATATTTCACACAACAAAAAAAGATTTAAATCTTTTAATATGAAAGTCTTCAAAGAAATGCCAATAAAAGGAATTTCAATCCTCCTTTATCTGTTTTGTATGTTATCCTCGCCTCATAATCTCCGAAACGTAACAGAGAGTAAACCTTAAACGACAATGACAGATTCAGTTTGGCTTCCTTCTTCGAAATAATTCCTGGCAAATTCTTGTCTACATTTTGTTTGATAAGTGTCTAAGATGGAAGAAAAGTCCATTTATTGATGCCAGCCTTTTAAATATAACAAAAAATATGTTTGTGTCGCATTCTTCTTTTAATCGAATAAGTGTTTGCGTCTTCCTTCAAAACAAATTACCTACTTTGATGCTTCCAGTATCTATATAAGTTGAAATTCTTTATTTCTAAGGCATCTTATGAATGGTCGTAGAATGACGATCTGTGTAATATCGAAAAGCAAGTGAAATTAAGATGAAAGAAATTTGAGCAAGAAAAGCTAATAATAATTTGCAATGCTTCATCAAATAATAATACAAATTCAAGAGAATATGTCTTCTTTTATATGTGAGGATATTTCAGAATATGGCTTATTAGGGCCCTTCACAGAGTAATTTTTAACACTTCACTCTCCCCTTCCTTTGTTTTAATCAGTTCGCAAACAAGACAACAACGCCACTAAGACGCAAGGAATATTAGTTTCTCAAGTCCCGTAGTTGTTATCGCTCTTTCCAGTACTGATGGGGGTTTCCTTTCTTGCCCTTCGTTTGAAGTAGTGTGGAAAGTCAACATCTTGATTGTGTCATCATTTTCGCTTCCAGTTACATGTGCTGTTTATTTTAACTGTTGCTGCTGTTGAAAATATTCACATGAAGAGGAGTTTTTCCAGCCTCACAAAATGATACAAAGCAGAAAAATTAACTTGAAAACGCGATGCACGTACTGAAACAATTTCATCATATCGAGACGCTTATATGAATAGCATGTATGGTGTATGTCCAAATCTTATAATCACCACTTTTGCTTTAGATCAGCATGGCTGATGCTAACCTTCAGTAAAGCAACTAATTGCGCCTTCTTAGACTCATCTTTCTCAATGACATGAAGTGATTATATTCAATCAGTTCCTAGGTTGCTACTAGGACAGTTGGTTCAGTCATTTTTTTCTCGCAGAATCCATCCTACAAATTTATAAATCCGCTATTCGTAGGGGCATTGGATACTTTCAAATATCATGGGATTCTCGACGAAATCTGAAGAAAATGTCTGACCTGGCATCTCGAATTCAGTCACTTTCTCACCACAGTGACCTGGCTTCCCTTTGTCTTTTCTATAAATATTTTCATGACAATTGTTTTAATGAGTTTTCTTTCTTAGTAACTTAACCGCATGAATTTAAATACACGTCTAGATTCGCAACATTGTTTTAATGTTGGATGAAATAGATGTAACGTAAGTTCCATACTAATAGTTTATTTCTTCGCACCTCTCCCATGTGGAAATCTCTTCCGTATCCTGATTACATGTATCCTACAATCTTCAAATATTTAAATGCAACGTAAATTCTCTCTTTTAAATCCCTATTCTTTTAGTGTTCTTTCTCTTCACTAAAGTCTTCTCATTCTCTTCTAACTGGCATCATCGCCTTCCTTGGTGGGAAATGATTTAAAAGATGTTTAAACTATGATAATCAATCTTTCTTCAGGTCCTATGGATTGGCGCTAGTAAATCTGTCTAATAATAAAAACCGAATCATTTGAAGACTTCCAACAGCAGCAAATTTGTAACAGCAATGAAAATTGGTAGCAAATTGTAGAGAAAATAATGATACAATGATATTAGCTTCGGTTCACACTCTTTCTCGATCTTTTGAACAAAAATAGAAGTCTGTCTCTTGTTCCTTTTACAGATTGCATCTCTGGTTACTTCCTGTATGGGAACGGCTAATTTTACCGTTGCATTAACCATTTCCCTGTCTTCTCACTTAACTTTTATCAGTCTTCCGCTTTATTTAACTCTCACTCTGTTACTTCCCGATACAGGGCGCGAGAATTAAATTGTAGCCATTTTATATTTAGAGTTTCGCACATGTGGGTTGTCTGATTTTGATATTTTTTCGACTGCATATCATAGTAGGGCCAGTTGGCCACCATCTGGAAGAAAAAGAGTACCATGGTGCAATTCACCCCGACAAAAATTTCGAAACAGCATGCTGTACTGCTTAGCATTCCTGTCGGAAACTCGAATACGAACATTGTCATTGGGGTGTCAATCTGAGGACAGTGCAGGGGATATGGAAAGAGTTGGACGATATATCGATTCAAAACTATTCATCTTCCTACACGGCGTCAGACTTAACACGGTGGCCTGCATCAAATGTCTTGTGGAGGTCGTGCTACCCTGGGTAAAAAGAGTGGCTGCTGGAAAACACTAACAAGAGAATTCTGTATCATGCAAGATAACCCAGTCGTGACTGTCAAACAATTTCTGCGACCACATAACTCCTGATGTCTGGCTACCTAACTCCCCAGACTTTAAACACCTTGATTATTATTTCTGGGTCGCATTTGGGCGGGAGACCAACAAAAATCCTTGCAACCCCAAAGATGAATTGAAAGCAAGGATTATGGCAGGAATCATCAACTTAAACCGCCCGGAATAGATGCAGAAGATTCCGAAGTCATGTGGAGGCGGTGGTTGAAGACAATAGCGATTTTATTGAAGGAATTTACTTTTCAGTATTTCAAGATAATTTTGTGTAATTTTGGTAAAAAAAATATCTGTTAAAATGAGATGTTAGTGTTATTTTCATTTTTGAGTCATTTACACGACAATTTATTCATCGCACGGTGTCCATATAAAGCTTTCCCTTCAATTTCTCTTGCATTTTATCTCTCTCTCTCTCTCTCTCTCCTTTTCCTTATATCCATCACGCGCTATGTTTTTGCGTTACCCGGCTTATTTTACTTCGGCCAACTTTTTCTTTATCTAACAATTTCACCATATTTCTGAACTCCTCAGAAAGGAGCAGTTGATATATCTCCTACCCGTGTTGAGGAAATAAGGTTTGTCCCTTACAGGAGATACTGAAGTCAGGAGTGAGAGAGAAAGCGGCGAGCTTATATAAATGGCTGACTAAATAGTCTTTGGGAGAGATAAGGAAAAGAAAAATTATAATAAGAGATACAAAGTTCAGGTAGTTGTGGAGAGCCATGAGTACGAACGTTCTGAAGGGAAAGGGCACATTGAAGAAAAATAAGCTTTTTCTAAAGAAATAAATCATTGATAGATAGATATTCTATAAAAATAAAGGAAATGAATTAGTCAAGTGTATTTAGTAGCGGCATCAATTTTGAATGTTAACTGGGTCTCATTTTCAAAGCCATCGTGTTTGGGGTGTTATCATATAATTCGTCGTAAAATTTGTTTTTATCTCATATTACTGATTTGCCTTAAATATAGGTGATTAATTTATCTTTTTTTAAAGATATCGATAACAAGGATTCTTTTTAATTTTCTTTATCTCAAACGTCAAATGTGACGCGTTTACTCCTTATCTAAATTAAATTTAGACTATCTTTTTTTAAGGAATATCATCGGAAATTGTCCTTTAGCCATAGGCAACACTCACAATACTTTATCGGGCACAAGAAGCCATGAATACAAAGATGGCATCTAAATATTGGTCTTACGGTGAAGATGCTTCAAGGCTGAAACTCAAATTGAAAAATCGGTATGACAGAGATATTACACTTCCCCTTCCCCGTCCCGTTGCTTCCTGTCATTCAGCAATGGGTTGCCCTAGGTAAGACAATCTGGGTATGACAGTTGTTATTGTTAATTATAATATTTAAATTTAAATTAAAATATAAATCTCGAGAAACAAAATCAATGTTTGTAAAACCCTAACCTTAACCAACAGGTGGTAGCGGAAGTGTAATAGCGACTGTATCGATATTTACTAAAAAGACAAAAAAAAAAACAAAAAAAAAAACGAAGTCCTATATTTTTCTCTTCCGACTGTTTTATAACTATAGATTGATTGACTTTTTTATAGGTTATCAACCTTTTCTAAGTTATTTAAAACCAGAATTCATTTTTAGTGTTTAAGAATTATTTTGGAGATAATAATTTAATGATACAATTCATAAAAATTACCCCATTCCCGGAAATAAAAGGAATGGATCCATACCTTTGCCAAGGAGATTTGCGCATAAGACGAACTCGATTGGAACAGGAATTCGGCTCACTGATTTCCAATTCCAAACCATTTGCAGTTACACCACTCGCCGATCCATGCTTGCAGCACCTGGTATTCATACGCGGTCACCCATCTATGCACCAACCAGGCTCGACATTGCTTAACTTCGGTGTTCGTATGGGGAACCGATGTTTCAACGTGAGATGCTCGTAAGTCTTTTTCTAAGCGAAATGTCACCGTAATAAAACTAGATTTTTAAGCCAGAGTCAGACTAATCTAAATCCTTCACTATGTGAAAGCTATAAAATTCCAGTGAACGTTCATAAGAATCTTAGTCCAGATTATATTCTTAGCTTGTTGGGGGACCTCAAGGCTGCGTAATGATTAGCAAGCTTGTTTCGCTAGAACAATTACGACTGATTAGTGAGTTTGATCCTCAATGGTTGTCTCCTAGTTTCAACCTTCTGCTTCATCTAAGCTACGCTTGGAAAATCACTATATTCTTAACTTGTAAGGGGGGGATTATAAGGTTTTTCCTGATAAAAATTCCTACTAATTAATGATAACAGGGGAAAGAAGATTTTACAATGGACATTAATGGATGGCAGTGATTTATTGATTTGCAGCTTATCAACTTTTTTAATCGAATTCATCCCAGACAATGCTATAAAGCCTCAAAGACAAAAGGGTTTACTGGATGTGGAAGAATTTGAAAACAGAAATATTACTACCCTGCCACAATAGAATAGCAATCAAGAAGAAAGTAGATAATGCTTGACGTTGCATTTAAATTTTTGAAGATTAAAATTGATTAGCAAGCATGGGGCCGGAAAAGAGTTCCACAAGCCAGACGTGTGACTGAAGAATCTGTTAGCATAGAACATAAGGTTAAATCTAGCCAACTCAACTGTAAATTGATGAGACCTAACTATCAGTCTACTACTGCGCTTAACTTAATAAAGTCTAAGTATCATAGTGATGAAGTTATTTATAGAAAAGACACAAAGAGGCAATCTTGCAGCGGTGGGAAGGTGACTGAAGCCGAGACACTAAGGCAAGACAAATATTATGAAACCAGAAAATATGGCTGCATCCGTATCGATGGAAGCCAGTCTGCTTTATTTTGCCAGATGTCCGTTGAAACTAGAATATCCTCGTTTGACAAATATTTCTATTTAATTCAACAGGGTGTCAAGATACCCACCTTGCTAGAAATGATTGTTGCGATGACCTTTTTAGTCGACTATACGACAAATAGTACAGTGTTACATGAAACAAGTAGAAGTGGTAGAATGACCTGATAAATAAAAGGAGCAGGCTTTCTTTTTCAGAATTCATAAAGTAAAAAATGGCGAATATATATTTTTTTTTAAGTTACAATTTTTCGTGCGGTTAAACACTGAAATACATTATAAGAAGCTTTGGTTGTTTTTGTTTAGCGGCATATCAACACCTCTGTGGGTTATTTAGTACCGTAATCTAAACTTCATACTTAATTAAAGAGAATGACCTTATTTAATAATTAAATTATAATTACTTAGCTGCATTTTTTCAACCAAATAATCTTACAAAATCAAACGGGAAAGGAAATCTTGTTTTTCCTTACAAGAAATGAGATTAAACATGGCAAATTGTTATATATATATATATATATATATATATATATATATATATATATATATATATATATACATAGATAGATAGATAATATTAGTGGTTAATATCCACATATATACATACATATATATTTATTTATTTTTTATTTTTTTTAAGCATGTCACCCCAAGCAAGGCGGGAAGCCACTAGGACGCAAGGGGTTACAGAAAATTTATAGCAAGATCAGATAGGAGTGATAGAAGAAAGGATGAGGGTAGTGGATAGATTAAGGCAACTGGAGATGTCGATTGACATTACACTTGAATAGCTGGAGATTATAGCTCACAGGGAAACAGGAGAGGGAAAGGGAGTTCCACAGGCGAGAGGTGCGAGACATGAAGCTAGAAGAGACGGCTCCATTTAGGAGTTTCGACAGTGAAGGGGTGAGAGCGGGATGCCAGCCTCGTAGGGCGCTGGAACTCATGACATCTGGGAACCAGTGAATGCAGCCCCTCTGAGCAATTTCCATGAAAGTATTTGTAGAACAGACAGAGGGAGGCGACGGCGCGTCTGTGGGAAAGTGACTGTAGACGAGACGCCAGGGCAGGGCCAACCATATTGCATATCCGCCTCTGGAGCCTATCAAGAACCCCGAGGCAAACAGAAGGGGCGCCAGACCATATATGGCAGCAATACTACATGCAAGGGCGAATTGTGGATTTGTATATCTGGAGGATCGACTTTGGGGAGAAAAACTTCCTAGCGCGGCTCCGGGAGCCAACTTTCCTCGCAGTGGACGAGGCAATTGACTCGATGTATTTATTCCATCTCAGGTCAGCAGTCAACGTGAGACAGAAGCCGCAGAGAGTTGCTCTCGTATATATATATATATATATATATATATATATATATATATATATATATATATATATATATACATACATATGCAAATATATATAAAATATTCCAAGAGGATAGAATCCTGGTAGAACTCAATGTCCAGGACAGAGTAAGAATATAATAAAAATGATTAAACCCTAATATTCCATGGTTATAATTGATTACATTGGAATCGTATTTACGATTCCAATGTAATAAAAAAACAACCCCAATTTGAACAAGAGAAAAAAACAACCCCAATTTTAACAAGAGAAAATCTCACTGGCTAGACAACCCATGTAGAGTGAATTTATCTCTTGGAAAACTCGAAATATGTCGAAACAGACATTTAATAATACCGAAAACATTACAGATGAATCATTCGTAAAAAATAAATCCAATTTCTTCCCAAACAAAAATAATACAAATGAGCTGAACATATTTTTGAAAACTTCTGAAGCCTTTGACCTACCAATAAAATTCATACCATTCCACAACCTTATATACAACAGAAATATGAAGAGTAAAATATAATATATATATATATATACTAAAACAAATCCAAATTCTAACCAAAAACTTTTGCGGTTTCACTCTTTTTAATATATATATATATTGATAATGCATGGCATGTCTTCAATTTTACTCCAAACTGTATTGCTTGTCAATTTTCTATAAAAACGAACTGTTGGCCATTTTAATATAGTAATGATTTTTTATAAAAATATATTGCTGGTAATTTCGCTCAAAAATGAAAATGTTGTTCATGTTTTTTTTTTTGTTTTTTTTATTAAAAAAGTATTGCTGGTATTTTTACTATAAAATATACTTTTGTAATGTTTTGACTTTTGTTTGAGGGTTCATTATTTGTCGATAAGGAGGCTCTAACAAGTGGTGCCATCTCGGATCAGGTTGGACCTGAGAATAGCAGCAATAAATAGGTGGTTCGACACTCCTCAAACCTCTGATCAGACGCCTTGCTGCCTGATGCAGTTTATCGTCATACCCAGGAATAGCACAGAAGAGAATAAATTAAGGCCATTCGTGCCATTCAACGTAGGTTCGTGTTGCTTGGTTGATTCATAATTTATGGTGGGTTAATACGTCATAACTCTGCGAACGCTATAATATAATTA
>CAHIKZ030004908.1:1722500-1885000 GCA_903632075.3 Acanthosepion pharaonis
CGTTGAAATTTGTTGAAAAATGTAGGAAATCCGATCCAATATATAAACGTACAGACACACACACACACACAACCTGGGTTTTATAATAAGTATGATATATATATATATATATATATATATATATATATATATATATATATATATATATATATATATCCATGTGACATGTCTAATTGATGTCAGGCATCAGTTATCTTCTATTAATTCTCCTCTGGAAGCTCTCCAACATCGTAACCATGTACTGAACTCACACTACTTGCGTCCGTTCACTGGTTCTAACTAACGCCATTGTCCATTGTGCCATGTGTCTTTGAGGACAACTGTGTATGAATTTCTCGGTATTATAAAATTAATGTCTTTAAAAACCATTTTTAACAGTGCTCATATTGCAATTTTTGCTGTTATCATTGTATGTATATTGCAATTTTTTTATTATCGTTTTTTCTGGCACTCCTTATTACTGGATCCCTTATTGGTATCTGTCTATATTTCTGAGATGAGGTATTATGTACACTATTTATATTATTTGGACTATTGTCCTCATCTTTGTCGCCATGATTATTACAACGTTTCGGCCGTTGTGCGCCTAAGTTCGAGACCCTTATTCAATACTGACTCCTCAGAGGCAGCTGATATAAGCTGATGTTGATTACTACTTTTACTGGTGGGTGAGGGACCTTGTGCGTCACCTCCTGATCTTTCAATCTATTTAAATAAAGCGTTCAGTTCGACATTTCAGCCACCTGAAGAAGGCTGGAGCGTACAACGGCTGAAACATTGTAATAAATATGACGACAAAGATGAGGACAATAGTCTGAATAATATAATACTATAATATTAGTGTACATAATACCTCATCTATATATATATATATATATATATATATATATATATATATTCATACATGTTTCATTAAATATTATCTGATAATATTGATATATATATTTTTTAATCCAATCTAAGCTTTCGGCTTACATAAGCCATTATCACAGATGACAAATTACAGTACAATCCTTGGCTATTTCAATTTTCCTTTTCACAAGGCTACATTTATAATTCCAAGTATTCATACTTGGATTGTACTGTAATTTGACATCTTTGATAATGGCTTAGGTATGCCGAAAGCTTAGATTCGATTAAAAATATGTATCAATATTTTCAGATATTATTTAATGAAACGTGTGAATGAAAAATGATGCCTAAATACATACAATATATATATATATATATATATATATATATATATATATATATATATATATATAACCCTTCATCGTGTTCTAATGAATAACAAGCTTTTCTAGCTAGATGTATTACGACTGAGCATATAAGTTCAATCCCCATAGATTTGGCTTTGTGCCTGAAATTCGCTTAGTAAATCACTATATACATGTATTCTGTATGCATGCGTCTTTAGTCATAACAGTACCAATTTGTCTCTTCCTTGTGCTTATTTATGAAGTTGAACCATCTCGATGAAAATGTCTCAAGCCTCAAAGTTTTGCCCACAGAACAATTCCCGCAAGAGAAAACGACACCAGTTTTCCATAATGTATACCACATCGTCGGGTAGCAATTGCCAGACATAATCAGTTGTGAAGTGGATTGTCAAATTACAACATGGAGATTTTTCGAAACAATATACAGCCCTCTCTTGAAAGCATTCATTGGTGCCAACTCCTTAATTATTTTCTGAAGCTGATCGACGGAACTCGATGTGTTTCTGAGACGTGATACCCAGTGAAGACTTTGCGTTAATGCTCCATGAATAGTTGGGGATTCAGAAGATAACAGCCAAGTTGGTGGCAACGATCATGTGAACATCACCAGCTTAACATTTTCACCTATTTTCTAAACGAATTGTATCTATTGCTGAATTATGGTTTTGTTAAAAGAAAGAAGGCATTGGAAGCTGTGGGAAAACGACTTTTTTCTTTATTTTTTTTCTTTTCTGCAATACACCTGCTCACAAACTAAGAAATTCGAATTTATTTTTAAAGGATATGGTGTTTGGCTACATAGAACATCATTTGACTCACAAAATTTCCTGTTTCCAAACCTTAAAAGGACTTTGAAAAGGCGTTTCTTTTTTTTCAAATTTAAGTTAATAACAGCTGCGCAGTAGAATTCCAATATTCATACATCAGACTTTTCGAAAGTGAATGTCGCTCTATGTGAATATGTGTTCATAAAAAAAAGCAACCCGTCTTCAGTTCCGTATTTTTTTTTATTTGTCAACGTATTTTGGCTTATAAAAGGAGAGAGCTATGGTAGAAAGATTTATTTTCCCATTTGTATTTCCTCCGTTATGGGCATTATTACATCCGTGTTGTAATAACATCATAATTCACGGGTGGAACGGAATGGCTTAAAGGAAAAGGAATGACAAACACGCTCTGTTTTCAGAGAGACTGCTATACGACTAAGATATAAACAAATATATATATATATATATATATATATATATATATATATATATATATATATATATATATATATATATATATATATATATATACGTGTCCCACACATTAAAAAAATATACACTATACAGTTCTGGACAGAATTATTCCCCTCCTTTCCATAATTACAAATAAATCTGTAATACCTCAAACGTTGATGAAAACTTCATGCACATTTTTTTTTCAAAAATGATGAAATAATGGATCTGAAAAACGTGCATTACAAAAACATTTAACATAGGACAAAATTATTGGCCCTCTTGCCGCAATAATCAGTTGTGTAACCTTTATACTTGATTATTGCCTTTAATCGTTTTTTTATAGTGCCTTACACTATATATTCATATAAGTATTTTGCTTCATTCTTCCTTGTCAATTGCTTCCAGTCCAGTCAAATTCAAAAGATTTCGAATTTGACATTTTGTTCAAAAATATCCATAAATTTTCAATGCGTTTCAGTTCAAAACTTTGTGTCGGGTACACCAATATTTTAATTTTGCTGTCATCTAAAAATGTTGTAACGATTCCAGCCATGTGTTTCGGGTCATTATCATTGTTAGAACGTCCAAAGACAACTTTCGTGCGCTTTGTTTTATATTATTTTCAAGAATAGACAAATATTACACTTTACCCATGATACACTGTAATCTCACTAGTTCTCCTGGTTCAGAAACATCAAAATATTCCCACAACAGAATGCTCCCACCCTCGTTCTTAATTGTAGGAAGGATAATTTTGGTTTGTGTGCTTCATTCACTTCCCTCCATACATGTAACCAAATAATTCTAGTTTGATTTAATCCGACCATAAAATAACGTTCCAGTATTTACTCCCATGTTCTAGATGGTTACTAGCATGAGCTGATCTGTCTTTTAGCTCTTTAGCCTCAAGCAAGGGAGATTTCCTTGGACAACAAGCTCGAAGACTTGTTCGATGAAACCATCTAGTAACTACCTTCGTCAATATATTTAATCCTGATGTCTTTGCATTATTGACTTTGTTGTTAAGTGAGGATTCTTCGTGACATCTCTCACAATATTCCTTTCCATTCTCTCAGAAATTAACTGTTTTCTGCTCGTCCTTAATTTATTTTCGACACACTGAGATTCCTTGTACTTCTTAATAATATTACGAATTGTCGAACTAGGGACATTTAAAAGCTTGGAAAATGCTGTACATCCATCACCTTGTACGCATTAACTATTTTCTTTCGGAGCGTCTTGTCAAGTTCAGCCGTCTTCGTCATGAATACAGAGCGAATGAGCTATCGATGTATGTGGCGCTCAAATACTTCTTAATTACCTTTTAGAATGTTATAAAATCGGGTCAATATTATTTTAGTTTCAGAGTGTTTGTATTTAATGCAAATTAAGAAATAAAACATTATAATTGCTATAGAGCAATATTATTTCATAAATTCCAAATCATTTTTAATGGCACCAACTTTTAGAAAAAACATATAACTATGAATATAATAGATTGAAACATCTAAAATTTCGCAAATTATTCAAAACTAAATACAGAATTTATAGTTAATTCTGTAAGTATTTGTAAATATTCGTATTTCCTTAGAAAAAATGCAAATATTCAGTGGGGTAAATAATTCTGTTCACACCTGCATATCTACACGGCAAAGCAGAGTGTAAGTAGAAACAAAGCGATAGTTCTTACATAAAACATGGATATTACTCCTGTACCTGGAGAAGCCATGCTTATGACTCCAGATTCAAAATGGACCAGATTCAAGTACTTTGTCCCAGGTTTGGACATATTCCACAAACGAAAACAGCGATTCTTGAGTTTTTCAAAAATGAGAACTGCTGGAGTTAATTTCTCTATATGGAAAATGTATATTTCCAAAAGGAAACGGTGCAAAATGCTTGTAAACTGCTGGGGGAGACAGAAATAAATTAGGCTTAAAAAAAATCAACCGCTCCGTTTGCCTGTTGTAAGCAAACTGTTTGACTAGCCACTCTCGTCATTGTTTGTGGTGACGTCACTAAGTGGTCGTCACGTGACCCATGAAAGATAATCGTTTTCTATATCCCTACAGTCCGATATTTTTAATATGTAGTGTAAAAGGAGCCAAAAGATTGCTGAGGCAATAAGAACTGTAAAATACCAGCTTTGGCTTACTGCTGGGGAGGGGCAAATATCTTCGTCTTACCCCAAATACAGTTAGTGGTGAAGAGAACGAGCCAACCTTTGAATTAGGGGTCAGCTGAGTAAAAGATTTTACGATTTTTTTTTTTATATCGCTATCTTGAACGAATGGAAAACAGAGTTTGTATATATATTTTTTTTCATTTAACATCAAACAAGGCGATGGCCAATTACAATGCAAGATCTTACGCAGAATGAAGGAAAGTAAAAAAAAAAGTTGCTGAAAAGACAGAAGAATAAAATAACAGGATTCAAGTCGACGGAAGATGATGATTTACGTCGCATTTAATCTTTTATATATTGTAGTTGACAGCAAAGTAAGAAACTGGAATAGATTTCCTTAGCGAAAAATACGAGAGAAGAAACTATTAGAATATAATTTACGAATGCATGTAGCAGTTTCAGCGGTAAAAAGGTTGAGACCTAGCTACCAATCTAGTACAGCGCTCAAATTTGGGAAGAAAACACAGTCATGAAAATATTCATATAAAAAGTACAGAGAAATTACGTTACAGCTGGTGTGAGAATGTGTTTGAAGACTAGATGCCAGGTCAGGATCGATAAGATTGCACATTCTTCTTTGGATTATTTAACTTATATCTGTGTTCATGGCAGAAGCATAAGAAAAACGTCAACCTTTTTTTTGGGGGGAGGGGAATTTTCCCAAAATTGGGCTAAGCTACACAAGGTAATGAAACTGGAGAAACTATATTTGAAGTATTTTTTTTTTTTTAAATACCAAGAAAAAATGTGTAATTCATTGCATGAGGACATAACCTTCTTTGGTCAGGCCGAGAGGTTTTCCAGCTTACTTCAGCAAGAGACGATATTTGAACAATCAAACGTCATTATCTATGATTTTTTGCTATACCCATTCTCTGTCTATTACACATTACAACACACACACACATATATATATGTGTGTGTGTGTGTGTATATATATATATATATATATATATATATATATATATATATTTGAAATCCATACTTATTTGTGCATATTCACGTATACACGCGAGAGTGTGTTTGTGTGTGTATGGATGTGTATGTCTCTGTGTACAATATATATTTGAACATATATTTGAACAATCAAACGTCATTATCTATGATTTTTGCTATACCAATTCTCCGTCTATTACACACAAACACACACACACACAAAGACACACACACACACATATATATATATATATATATATATATATATATATGTGTGTGTGTGTGTGTGTATGTATGTATGTATGTATATATATATATATATATATATATATATATATATATATATATATATATATATATATATATATATATATATATATATATTTGAAATCCATACTTATTTGTGCATATTCATGTATACACGCGAGAGTGTGTTTGTGTGTGTATGGATGTGTATGTCTCTGTGTACAATATAGAAATTTCTGATTTCTGTTATCTCAAAATCTTTTCAAATCTAGAGAGTCAACAAATGAACCTCCCTGCCAATTTTCCTTAAGATCCTTTAAAGTTTTTAGCTTACAAAAAACACCCACACACACCCCAGTGTATAAACACACACACAGAGGGGACCTCTTATAATATTTCGTCTTCGCTGAAGAAAGCTAACACGCAAGAGATTCTTCAAGTGTAATTGCATTTCTTATTGCCCGGTGCAAATCCCTTACGAATCCTTAACCCCAGTTTTAAGTGCGTCACAAGCCCCAAGGCCACCAAACGGTTCTATGCGCACGTTTTTTTTTTGTTTTTTTTTTTGCTTTCTTTTATTCCTTCCTGCATTCACTTGTTTCTTCATACCGTCCTTTTCTCTTCCCCCTTTATTTCTATTCTTTCTACTTACTTTATTTTTATTTTATTTTTACCAGTTTACTACTCAGAGAATTTTTTAATCCATTTCACATTTTTTTTTTTACGGAAAGCAGCACGCATCTCCTTCGGAAACAACAACATTAACCTTGATTTCAACCCTAAACCCAACACCACGTCGCAGTTAACTTCACGTTCAGATTTTACTTCTGAATTGATTAATGCTTCTCTTTACTGTCTTTATATATTTTTACATTTCGCTTTTCCATAATACAGTTCCACGGCAAAAAGGCAGTACAACTTTTCATTTTGCCAACAAGAACAATGACGTTATTTCTTCCTGATTGTGATTATAAATCTATGACGTTACAACATCTGTGTAAGCAAAATAAAATCCCAGTGAACAAAAATCCCAACGGAAAAAATCCACTGGACAAAATTCCAATCTCATAAATTAAAGTCTCACATATAAAAAGAAATAAATTTAAATTCTGTGTACGGTTTAAAGCCACACAAAAAAACACACACAAAAAAGTTACAATTGTAAATAGGAAAAAAGTCACGGAAAAAAGTCACAATAATAAATTATGAATTCACCTTTTTTCTGTTGGATACATTGCGAGATCATGAGTCCGCTTTGTTTGCTACCAAAATTCATAGTAAATCGATCCCATCTCTAAACATCTCCTCAGTTACATATTCGATATATTTCTTAGTTAGGGAGTCATAGTATCCCATAAGATCTGACGTTATGTGAAGAAAGCCAAACTTGAGGAAGGTTGCTAAAGTATAAAAATTAGATGAACAAAATACAGGAAGTTGTGGGGACCCATGATCACTCTGAGGTCAGTAATAAAATCGTTGGCAAGAAGTTACAATTTTGGCTAGGAAAAAGTTACAATCAATTTATGGTGACCATGAATGAAGGCATCTATTTCTGTCGGGTTGCAAACAGAAATTCATAGAAAATCGATCCAACCTAAAAACAAAAAGTTTCGTAAGAATTCTACGATCACATATTCGATATATTTCACAATTATTGAGTCCAAGTATCGCATAAGTTTCCACCTAATGTTAAGAAAGTCACAATTTTTAAGATTGAAATTTAAATTAAGATCCCTTAAATTTTCAGTTTATTTATGAGACTGGGATTTTGTCGTTCACTTTTGAGATAAGAGGAGGGGGGTGTGGTCCACTGTGTTTTGTTCAATGTAGCCTATGGCTTTTAGTTAGATTCGGAAATTCCATGGAGTTTTAATTCAAAATTTAATGTCAAATTGAGATAACAATAATAATAATATCCAATATATATATAACTAGCAGCATGGCCCGGCGTTGCCCGTGCTTGATTCAAAAATAGTACGACTAATACAGCAATCGCTATCACTTGACTTAAAATATTTTTGCCCTTCCTTGCCTTTAGAGGAGTGCCCTTTGCCGTGCTGATGTTGTTACATGCCTTACTTCTTGCCTATATCACACTGCCAACTTTTTTCTAAGCTCTATAGTAAACATTAAATCTGTTACGAAAAAGAACTAAACAAAATAAACACAATACGATCAGCTTTAAAAAACCGGAAAAAAACATTTTTAAGGGTTGACCGATTGTCGATTTGCACTCTGTTTGGAGGGGGGTGCTCAGAGTTGAAACTTCACATGATGACTCCCAATGGCCTCTTCATAAATCCGCTCGGTTTTCGCTAAAAACCGACTTGTAGTTCAGACACAATCTGGGCGTATCGGTTTTTGGGTTTTTCCACGCTGTTTAGGGGTCCGTGGTCATGAAACGTCTGGACAACACTTCTAATGGTAGACTCTAAGAGGGTGTCAAATTTGGTTGAAATGCAATCATTCCTTCTGTAAGAAGAATTTTTTCGATTATCGATTTTTTCGGAATCTGATTCCGAACTCAAAAATCGGGCTCCGTCATGTCCTTACGGCAGCCATTTGCAAACTTGTGTTGAAAACCGCATCGAAATCGGGTGAGAAATGCGGCCTGGGCGAGATAACAACGCCCACGACAGACCCCCAGACAGACAACATGAGAAATATAGATAGTAGATTATATGTATAATGTTCAATATATACACTCCAATGTCAAATTGAGACAATAAACACAAATCCAATATCGACACTTATTTCATGCTTACAAATTTATACTCCGTTTATGTATATATAATTATGAAGATACTTTGAAACCAAACCATGGCAACGAATATATATTTATGTCTATGTTAATATAACTATAGATAAAAGGCGAATGGCCTTTACAGCTACTCTTATTTATTTCTCTAATATGTGACAGGAATTTTGCCCACTTTTCTTATATGAGGCTGGGGTATTGTCGATTGCGTTTTTGTCGGCTGGTAGTTTGTTCAATGGAATTTTGACCACTGGATTTTTGTCATGGATTCAACATCTCTAGTGTAAGTGGCCATGGTTAATTATAATTGGCAAAAAATCCTAACAATTGTCAGAGTTTCCAATAAACAATACCAAGAAAGAAAAAGAACATGACAAAATAATACTAAGCAAACAATATTTAGGCAAGTAAAAAAAATAAGCAAAGCAACATTAATTATTCAAAAAGTTCACAAAGTAAAAATGGTGTTAGCGGGAAAAAGTATACGTTCAAGGAAGAAGGAAGAAAAATATCGCCAATGAGACTGAACGTGGTCCATTTTATTGGTTAGCAAGAAATCATGGCATGCATCTGTACGATTTGTTTATAAATTTGTGGAGGGGGTCGCTTTTATCAGTCACTAGCAGTAGAACCCGGTGTTGCCCGGGGATGTAACAGTTAGAGATAGATCAAGTATCGACCATCATAAAGACTGAAAAATAAAATTGACAAAGATTATTGTTTAAGGTTGACGGACACGCATGTCTTAATTAGTTTTTTGTTTGTTTTTGTTTCTTGTTTGTCTTTTTTTGTTTTTTACGAATTGGTCAAACCCAAACTCAAACAAAAGCATTGTTTTCAATCGTTATGAGTCTACCGATTGAATAGAATTTTATTACAAACAATTGTCTTGTAAATGGAATTTTAAAGCATTCTGAATGTAAAAATAAAGAAAAAATTCTGCAAGACAATAAGAAACACTACCTGCCAAAAAAAAATGTGAAGTTTTGTTGAAATCGTTTAAAAAATGTAGGAAATCCGACCCCATATATAAACGAACACAGACACACACTCACAAACAATCTGGGTTTTATAATAAGTATAACTTGATATGAGTTGTCCCCCTTTCATTCTCGACAGTGAGGCCTCTTAATCGTGTTTTCAAATTGATTTCGTGCAAAAACAATTATGTTTTTCCAATTTTTGGCGCTGTCAGAACAACCGCAAGGTAATTTTACGTGGTCCTGTGAACTTTTGTTGAAATCGGTTGAAAAATGTAGAAAATCCGATCCAATATATAAACGAAACACACACACAACTTGGGCTTTATAATAAATATGATTTCTACAGCAATTGGAACCATCAATATCCAATAAAAATATGTCACGGTAATCTTAAAATGCAGTGGAATAGCGAAAGAAGCCTTCCATGGGAAGTGTAATCAACGAGGAAAATATAAATACAAAAGAGACTTCTACTTCGAATCGGAAAGAGATGAAATGTCTGGGGTATATAATGACGAAAGGAGGCTCGGATAATTTAACATTCACAAAAGGAAAACATCGAGCTCACTACTTAACAAGTTTTGTCTTAATGAATAGAAGAACATGGACAGAGAGGGATAGTAATGGGACAAATATTGCTCAGTGCTACAAAGATAGGAAGACATGGAGAATCATGACTTATCACGTTCTGAAGAGACAGGAGACATAGAAGAAATCAGTAAAAGGGATCAGCATGCTGGTTTGTTGAGTAACACCGAGCAAAGGTATCTTGAAATGTATTACTGCTGTAGTGAGTTCGATCTTCCCTGGCTGCATTACTACTGGAAGAGGTTTAATCCGCACTTGGCTACACTTTTTAAGTTTTACTTATCACAGGTTAGCGCGTAGCGTTATGGTATATCGGCGTAGGAAATGGGCTCTGATGGATAAAAAGGAACTCGGAAGGATCGTAAAGAGACCAACATTGCTTAGAGTTACAAAGGATAGGAAGATGTGGAGATCCATTATGTCTCTCATCCTGAAGTATTTATATATATATATAAATGGCGCAACCACTCGAACCCGACCATATCAGTCTACTAGGGCGGCTAGCTAATCCCCATTTCAAACGCCTGATCAGGCACATTTGGTTTATACTGCAACTACGCTGAGCGGACCTTAGTTACAATTTCTGGAGGAGAGCGCGTTATCTAGTGTGATCAACAGTCTGAACGAGGCCAGCACCCTTAAACCCTCACTCACGATGACTTCGTTCTAGCACAACCACCGAGGGCGTCCAAGGAATACGTCTACCCAATTTCAATCACAGGACTTGGGTCAAACCTTAATATATTCAAAATGGTCAAACCGTAATATGGTTTTCAATGACTTTCCGAAGGTGCGGTACGCTGGGATCCCCTCCCCCAGACAGATAACATCAAGAAGTCACTTTTCGGACAAATCGACGACGTTTAGATTCGAACCAGCGTCATATGGTCAGAAAGCGAACTATCTTCTACTGAAATAATTAAACACATAAAAAAAGAACGTCCTGAACGCCCACACTTCTAGAATTGGAATTAACGCAGGCTATCCGTGGAACTACGTTGTTTTATTTTTTAATCAATGACCTTCCACATGGCATCTGTCCTCAACATTTTATCTATGCTGATTACACACTATTAAGACTATTAAATGCTTGTGTAATCAGCATATTTATAGAGATCAGCTGCCAATTTGACCTCATCGAACCGATCAGACTTAATATTAAGACAGGAAGAAGTACTTAAATTTGATCGTCTGGATGACGTCAAACTGAAAGCTGATGACCAACAATCTGTTGTTAAATGGGGCAAGAAATGGCTTGTTAATTTTAACGACTTCAAAAGGAAACCCTCTATTAATCGTCTAAGAGAACTCTTACTACCTTCCAACTACATGCTAATGCTAACCCCAAGAATAGTGACATATTGCGCTTTTCGCTGACATAAAATGGAAAGATTATACTGAATCAAGTGCTAGGTCTGCTGGTAGGAAAGTTGGTTCGCTACATAGTGCTAGATGGTGTTTCGCACACAAATCAATCTTACATAAATCTACAATTCGTCCATCCCTGGAGTATTGCTGTTACATGTAATCTGGTGCTCTTGTTATATATTTAGTGATCTTTGATAAAATCCAAAGAAGAATCAGCAATATTATTGGTTCTGACCTGATATCTTGCCTTCAGTCAATTTTCTTCTATAAATACGCAAGGTTTCGTCATTTTAAAAGCTGAAATTGCTAGACATAAATGTAATTTCTATGCTAACAGCTTCTTTTCTTGCATTTCTCGCTGCTGGTTTCTGGCTTCCAGTAAAATTTGAAGTCAAATGACGATTGTTATCTTCTGTTTTATTAATTCCTTTTCTTTGATTTTTTCTCCCTACTTAACATTGATTTTTTCTTTTTTATGTTCTTTCACACAGTAAACCCTTGCGTCTTAGTAACTTTATTGCCTTGCTTGGGGTGAAATTTAAAAAAAAAATATAACGATACGTAGCGGTTAACAGACAAGCTGCAACATTCATTCTACATAGGCCGATGCTGTAGATCGCGTCTGTTATTGGAATAGTTACTTTTCAAAATAGAAGTTATTGAAGGAAATTAGCGTATATCTATTATCAGTAATATATTTTAGTGATGTAAGTCTTACTAATCAATCCAAAGCTAGAGAAGAGTAGGTGGATATTGCGCGTGATTTAATGCAATGAATCCAGTGGGAACTGTAACTCGGATCTCCGACTAAAAATTCTGTGCCATTATACTTTACATCTGCACAACCCAAGCTGGTATTCCAAACAGTCATCGGTACTGACCAGGCTTGACGTTGCTTAACTTCGGTGATAGATCTACTACTAGGAAAGTTGGTTCGCTATGTCGTCCGAGGCAATTTTTCTCACCCGATCTTACAAATTTATAGGTTTGTCATTCGTCCATACTTTGAGAATTGCTGCCACGTATCCTCTAGTGCTCATGTTATATATTTAGAGATCCTTGATAAAATCCAAAGAAGAATATACAATTTCATTGGTCCTAACATTTGTGATCGTATTTTGACACTAGAGCCAACGAAATCTTTTTTCTTTCTTTCCTTGAATATGAAGTTAATTATAAAAAATGGTTTGGCAAAATGTTAGGCTGATGATTCGAGGTCTTTTCACTGATAACAGTGAACGCTACTCAAATCTTCACACAAGGAATACATGTATTACCAAAATAAATAAATAAAATGATGTTCGCCGATATTAAGAGAACGAGAATTGATCTAATTTGACAATCGCACATTATTTATTGCGGGGTTAAATTTCTCTTCTGTTGCCTAATTATTGAATTGTCCCTAATCACGATTGGCCGGTCATATAAGCGACAGTGACTAATCAGGAGAAAGTTCACTCTGTGTAGGAAGAATTTTTGGGAGGACAACATGAAGAGAATCTACTTATCTGGCACATAAAAAGAAAACAACCTCTTGAAACATGCAGACAGGATATCTGAGTAAAGACAGACTTTTAAAACACACACATTCTCTATCTTTATGTTTTTAGTGTGTGAGGGAAGGCAAGTAACAAACTTTTTCGCTTTAAGAGCATGTACTCTTTGTAATAAAAATAAAACTTCATTTACATTCTTCATAGATGCTTTTTTTTCTTTTGTTTTTAATGATCGCGTCTGTACCTACGCAGGTACTATTAAATCCGCCAATAAATATTTTGTAGACTTTCGTCAGAATATCTGTTGTTTATTATTGGAACTACACAAAGCATCACTCTAAAATCAGTGTTAGAGTTTAAATGAGGAAAATTTAGTTCAAAAAGAAATATGAATATGATGAAAGAAAGACTTGTCGTGAATTCGTAATACTAGACTATGGTTCATTTAAGTAGTAAACATAATTTGAAGCGATTAAGATTATGTATCAAGACAAGAGAAATAAAATGAAAGAAATACGAGTGGAAAATGAATAAATATTGACAATGTTTCATTAAGGAAATTCAGGCAACCTTAAACTATTAGTACTAGTTATAAGAATAAAAGAAATGTGATGAAAGCAATACTTATAAAAAAATTAATGACTGGCAATACTTAAAGACTTTCAGTCAATTTAAGATTTAATAATTGGTGTAAAAGCAAAAAAAATAAGAAAAAAGAAATAGTAGTGTAATAATTGACAATTCTTCATCTAAGAGATTCAGACATTTTAATTTTCTTTCTTGCAAGAGAAAAAAAATTAAACAGAATTTACTGTTACATCTAGCAATTTCGGTTAATTTGCAGTTTAACACCCACGCTTAGTTTGCATTAAAAATTTCAAAAATACTTACATTTATATGTATTTGTACATGCTTCATTCGAATCTGGCTTGATAAGTTCTACCGTTTTGGGGTTATCAACAGTGAAAGTTCGGATTCATTCGCGTCACGGGCAGCCATTACTGGCGCTGTTTGCATACATTCGCTGCAGAATAGCTATCAGTGTAAGTATCATTGCGCAAACTCTGTCTACGTAAATACGTCTCGTGCTCAGAAATTAAGAGAAATTTAGACAAGAAATATTAGTTCCGCGCTTTGCTTTCCGTAGTCTTTCGGGCGTTACACTGCAAATAAACTGCAATTTCAACTGTAAAATAATGAAACCGATCTGCCAATCCAGTACTGCGTTTCAATTCGTAAAGTCCAGGTACCAAAGAGGAAACTTATCAGAAAAATTATCATGAAAATATTTATAGAAAAGTCACAGGATAAGCTACGTTACGGCGGTAATCATTTCCGGGGAAAATTCTGGCGGGAAAAAAGGGTAACCCAACCTCCCCCCCATTTTTTTTTCCCGATGCGTGGGGTTAACCCTTTTGGGTTTTTCTTTTTCCTTCAAAACGCAAAGGTTTTGAAAATTAAAATTCTGTAAAAAATTAGGGTTTGGTTTTTTTTAAATTTAAAAAAAAAGAGCCCTTTTTTTGGGGGTTTTGAATTTTTTTTTTTTTAAAAAAAAGCTTCATATTTTATTTTTTTTTGGAAAGCCGGTGCAAAAAAATTAACCAAAAAAGGTTATGAAAACTTTTAAAAACCATTAAATTTTTTTTTTTTTTTTCTTTTTTCTTTTTAAGGTTTAAATTCCAGTTCGTTTGTTTTGCCTTTACAGTTCTTGTGGGTGTTTTGAAAAAAACCCAAAAAAATTTTGTTCCGGGGAAAAAAAATTTTTTTGGTAATTCCCGGCGAAAAATTTCCCCCAAAAGCCCCTTCTTCCTTTTTGTTTTTACTTTAGACGTTTTTGTTGAGAAAACGCCTCATCAAAAGGCCCTTTTTTTGGAATCTTCCTTTTTGTTTTGATGACAAAAATAACCTTTGATGTTTTATTCTTGGGTTTTTCCAGTATTTTCCCACCCTTTTAGGTGCCTTTTTTTTAAAAAGGGTTTTTTTCCCCGATTTGTGGTTGTTTTGGTTTTTTCCCCCTTTTTCATTTTTTTCTTGGGGTTTAATCTCCCCCGGGTGGGGGTTTGATTGGGGTTTGGGCTTTGGGGGGGGGTTTTTTTATTGTGTTGTTAGTTTGAATTGGGTGATTATTATGGTTCCTTAAAAGGGTTTAAAAAAACCCCAAAGTCCTTTTTTGTTGTAAATACAAAATTTTTTAAAAAAAAAATGAAAAAAATGAAAACCTAAAATAATTTTTAAAAAAATTAAAAAAAATTTTAAATTCAAAAACAATTTTAAAAAATATGCCTTTTACGAGAAAATTTAAAATATTGGACTGAAAATAAAATGATTGGTCTTTTTTGGCGTCATTAAACCCAGGTAATTTTTAGTTTATTCGGGACCCCCCCCCCCTTTTTTTTCTTTTGTGCTTTTTTTGGAAATTTTTTTAAACTTTCGTAAAACATGGCCCTTTTTTTTATCTGTGTTTTTTTTTTTTTTCTTTTTTTAATTTTTTATTTTTTTTTTTTTTTGTTTTTTTTGGGCTTTTAATTTTTTTTTTTTACCCGGTAAGATTTTTAAAACCCCTCTTTTTTTTTTTTTATTTGGTTAAAAAAAAGGAAAAAGTTTTTATTTTTTTTTTTTTTTTTATTTTTGCACCGCGCCTTTTTCTTTTTTTTTTTTTAAAGTTTTTTTAAAAGGGGCCCCATTTTTAAATTTTATTTTTTTTTTTATTTTGTTTAGTTTTTCAAAAAAAAAAGGGAAAGTTTTTTTTTTTTTTTTGGCGCCTTTCGCCCCATTTTATTTTATTTTTTTTTTTGTTTATTTTTCACCAAATTTTTTTGTTTTTTTTTGCGGGTTTACCATTTTTTTTTTTTTTTTTTTTTTCCCCAACCTTCCCCTTTTTAAAAAACTTTTTGGTTGTTTCCCTTTCTTTTTGGGGCCCAATTTTCCGGAAAAAACCCGGGGAAGGTGCTTTAAACCCCAAAAGAAGGGGAAAAAAAGGGGGAAAAAAGAAAAAACCCCCAAAACCCAAAACACCCTAAAAGAAGTTTTTAAAAAGGGGAAAAAACCAAGTCCCCAAAAAAACCCATGGGGGCCCCTTTTTGGAAGTTCTAATTTGTTTAAAAGGGCTTTCCGGGAAAAGGCAAAAAGGGTTCCCCTTTGGGTAAGAAAGGGGTTCCGATATGAGGCTCGGTGAAGAAAGGTGGGTTTTTGTGGGGGCAAAAAAACTAAAAATTTTTGCCCCAAAAAAAATTGTGAAAATCCTTTTGGGGGAAAAAAAACCAAAAAAAGTTTTAAAAAGGGGATTTTTTTTACATTCTGCTGAACCAAAGAGTTTATAAAAAAGAATTTCTTTTGGACTTTTTTGGAAACAAGAGGGGGGCTGCAGGCCCAGGGGGTTTTTTAGGCCCCTTTTAAATTTGAGGTTTCCCCATTTTTTTTCTTCCAAATTTTTAGGCCCTGAAAATTAAGGGGAGGGCTTTTGATTCTCGATCAAGGGAATCCCCCCCCAACTGTTTGGGGGGGGAAAACCCCCCGGGGGGGGCCCGATTGGGATGTGGAACGGTTTTCCCCTCCCCTCCCCGGGGGGAAAAAGGGCCCCTTTTCCCCCCGGGAAAAAACCCCGGGGGTTGAAAACCCCACCAAATGGGTCTATTAAAAGGCGGACCGATGGGAAAAACCCCCGGGGGGGTTTTGGGAAAACCCCCTGCCCGGCCCATGGGGAAAATGAGGGGGGGCCCCGGGTTAGGGAAAAGGAAGGAAACAGGGGTTTTCCCCCCCCAGCAACCGGCTCTCCCAAGCCCCCCCCCCCCACGTTGAGGGGACCCCTCTGCGCTATGAAAAAGGGGACGAACCAAAAGAAAAAGACCCAAGTTCAGAAATCCAAATAAAAAACTAAAAAAAAAAGGTTAAAGGGGGAAAATGGGGGGGCCCCCCTTCCTCCCCCCTTTTTCCCCTTTTCTTTCATCTAAACGGGGAAATTTAAACCTGTCCGCCCAAACCTGTCAAACCCACCTAGAAACCCATACATTCACCCAAATCCCAAAAAAACCCCGGGGGGGCCCCCCCCCCAAATTTCCCATTGCAACCCATGCATTTACCTAAAAAAAAAGAGCGAAGCCCCGACAAAAACATCTAAAAAAAAAAAAACCCCCCCTTTTTTTAAGGGGGCGTTCCCCCCCCCGGGCCAGGGGATGTTTTAAAAAAAATAAAAATTTAAAAAACCTTTTAACCAAAAATTTCCGAAAGGGTAAAAGGTGAACCCCCGGAAAAAGGGGGTTAAATTTTTAGAGGGCCCAAGGGGGGTTTTAAAAAAGGGGCCCGTCATTCTAAAATTGCCCCCGGGGAAACCCCATTAAAGGGGGCGGGGGAAAAAAAAACTGGGGGGTTTTTTTAACCCCCTTCGAATTTCCCTTTTCCTTCATGGCGGTTTTAAAAAGGCGCCGGAAAAAAGTTGGGTTACCAATGGGCACTGGGGGCCCCCCCCCCCAGTTCATCCGAAGGGCCTTTTGCTTAAAGGGGCCCCGGTTGAGTTTTGGGGGGGCCCCGATCACCCCTGGGTTTGTTTCAGGGCCCGGGGTTTATGTTTGGGAAAGCCCGGTTTTTTTATTAGGTATTCAGGGGTTCCCCTTTTTTGTTTTTGGGGGGGGTCCCTTTTTTTCGGGGGAGGGTTTTGCTTTTTTTCCCGGGGGGGCTTTCGTTTTGGGTTTTCCATAAACCCTTTGCTTTTGGGGGTTTGGGCCCTTCCTTCCGACGGCCTGTTTTGTTTGGGGGATGCGCCGTTTTTGAACCCCTTGTCGGGAGTTTTTTCGGGGGTTAATTTCCGGGGCCCATATGGGATGGGGGAAAAAAGTTGAAAACCGGGGGAAAAATTGGGGTTTAGTGGGGTTTTCTTTGGTGTTCCCGGAAAAACCCCCCCGGGGGTAGTTTGGGTTGATGTGGCCTGGCTCCGGTCCCTTAGTTGGGCCGAGCTTTTGTTGGAAAAAGATGTGGGGTTTGGCTGTCCTTTATTTTGTTTTCGGACCAGGGTTTCCCCTTTAAATTAAAACCAAGGGTTGCGGGGTTTTGGGGAAATTTCTGTTCCCAGTGTGGGTTTCCGGGGCCCGTGTTTTAAAAAAGAAATGACGGGAGGGGTTTGGGGGAAGTGGAAATTTTAAAATTGGTTTTTTTGGCTTTTGGTGGCCTTTAAAAAAAGCGGCGCAAAAAAGAAAAGGTCCCGGGAACTTGTGGGGAAAAAGGGGGCGATTTCCGCTTAATTAGGGCCAAGCCGGATTGGCAAAAAGGTTATTGAGGCAACGAATATTTGGGCTTTAAGGAAAAAAAGAAACGCGGCGGGGGGCTTTTGCGGCCCCCCCGGATAAACGGCGGCCAAACGGGGTTTGGGGGTCTGGGGGAACAGGGCTTTTACCCGGGCAGTTTTCCCCGAGTATTTAGGGCTTTCCCCCCTTGGGGCTAATTAGGGGCACCGATAACAGGTCAAAAAAGGGGCCCGGGGAGGGTTTGGGTTGGGTAAGCCCGGGATTGTGGCTTCCCCTTTAAAGGTTTTAAAATTTTTTTTTAAAATTCCCACTGGTGAGGCGGGTCTTTCCCCAACGCTTCCCCGAGGGTATCTTCGGTAAACAAGGCGGGGGATTTAGGGGAAATTTTGCCCTTTTTCGTGTTAAAAGACTTAAAACCCCAAGTTTGGGAACGTTTGAGGTCCTTCGCGTTCCCCAAAAAAAACTTTGGGTTGAACGGCTTTGGATAACCCTTTGGTCGCCCGTTTAGAAAAAGGTAAGCCCGGTTCTTTGTCACCAACCTCAAGGTTGCCATCGTTTTTAGGTTCCTTTGGGGCCCTTTTTCGATTTTTCCCCGGATCCCCTCTGTTTCACCCCCGGGCCGGTAATGAAAGGGAAAAGGTTTCGTTTTTTCCCCTTTTGGTTTTGGGCCCTGGTTTAGTTTTGCGGGGCTTTGCTTGGGTTTTGGGATTTCCTCCGGGCCCCCGGGGGGTATTTTTATCTGGTCTTTCGGTTTTTGTTCAGGAGGGTTCGAAACGAAGCGCAGTGGGTTGGAGGGAAACCCAAAAAGCGAAAATTGTGGGTTCTTTCGTAAATTTTTTTCCCGGCCTTCCCTCGGGTGGGCGATGTTGGGGGCTCCTTTCCTTGGGAAGGTCGGGAAAAGGGGGGCCGAGGTCCCCTTTCTTTGGCGGGGAATTTCCCAAGGGGGGGGGAATTTTTTTCCTTCTCCGAACCTTTCCGTTTTTTGTGTCCCCCCCGAAATTCATTAGAAGGTTTTTCTCTTTTTTTGGGGGAAAAGGCCCTCTCTAACCCCTTTATCCCTGGGGGGGGCTGGGGAAGCCGGGCTTGGTTCGCTTTATACATTTTATATCAAAGTCACCAACAAAACTTTTTTATGTGTAGTTGAAGGCATACAATATTGTCCAAGATATATGTAGTTGAAGGCATACAATATTGTCCAAGATATATTTAGTTGAAGCCATAAAATTGTCTTCAAAATATTTTGATTTCGGGATTAAATAACCCATATTGCTGTTGGTATCCCGCTAAAAAAAAATCAACCAGCGTACCAAGCAATACGTAATAACTTTTGCATGACATTAATCCATACAAAATTCTTAAAGAAATCGTATTCCTCAGTATAAGTTCAACAAAACTACAACATAAAACACGCATAAGACTGCCATGTCTATAAAAAACATTTATATGTACAAAAGCTGAGTATCATCTAAGATAAATTCAACTGTGAAAGCAGAGCAACGCTTATCCTCTTTTTATTACTTCCCAAGAAAAAATTAAATTTCGTCATTAAATGACCCATAAGCAGTTGATATGCTGTTAACCAAACAAATCAAATTAAATCAATTTAAGTCTGAACAGTCCAGTGTGACGTACTATTTAACCAATAGCAGGGGGGATTCACAGATCTATATGTTTCCCAAGGGTATTTACGCGAAAGTGACGAATCTGGGAGGCGAACTTGGCTCTCCGAATTCTCATGACGACCAGATAACCATTGCATCATCCGTACATCCTATGCAGCTAAAAGATTGTTCCTGTAGATTATAATGGCTCTAGGATGCCGACTCAAGTCATCCTTGATTGATTAATGAGCGTGCTACCTCCGAGAATTGTGTCTGGAAATGTTTTGAAAAATAACAAAAACGGATATACCAAATAAGAACCATTCCTAAAAGGCCTTGAAGACGAAAACCGGTGCAAATAATTTCCGTATTAGGTCGGTATTCCAAATGAAGAGCGTTTAATGTCGATAAAATAAAGCAATGGCGAACCAAAACGGGAAGCGCTGATAATCCCCCAGAAACAATTTTTGCGTGTATGGAATTATTTATGGGAATTAGTATAATGAGGTAACAAATTAGTTATACCATTTCCCCTCATCCCGATTGTGTTATAAATCCATGGTTTACAGGCATATCACGTTGAAACATCAATCCTCGTGTGATTACTGAAGTAAGCCTCGTCAGTATCTGGATCTCACACTGCGAAATTTTTCTAAGCTCTATACGAAACATTAAATCTATTACGAAAAAAGAACTAAACAAAATGAACACAAAACGATCAGCTTTAAAAAAAGGACTCGTAACTGGAAAAACCGAATGAAAAAAGAATGTTAACAACAAATACTTTTTCACACCCAACCCAGTTCTGCGGAATCAGAATCAACGTTGAGTTTAAGCAAGCGAATGAGCCAATTTTTCCCACTTGTGACGAACGCAGCTATCGATTTTTTTTTACATGCTAGCATGCTAGTTAACATCCGTGTCAGTCAGCTGTTGGCTCTC
Source organism: Acanthosepion pharaonis (assembly GCA_903632075.3). Taxonomy (NCBI): domain Eukaryota; kingdom Metazoa; phylum Mollusca; class Cephalopoda; order Sepiida; family Sepiidae; genus Acanthosepion; species Acanthosepion pharaonis. The sequence goes on from CAHIKZ030004908.1 coordinate 1,743,287, forward strand.
ACGCTGGCCAATAGAATCTTCCTGCCTATTTGTGACAGCCAGCTATTGGGTCTCACTCTGACCAGTACAAAATGGCCGAAAACTACATGAAAACTGCTATAAACGCATGAAAAAATCGATTATTTCCACTATCGATGGGACTTGGGAAATGCAAAGTCGGTCTTGGCCATCCCGCTAACTTGGAGCATGTGCATGTAAATTTTGGTGTAAATCCGTCGAAAATTGCGGCCGTTCATTCGTTACACACACACACACACACACACACACACACACACACACACACACACACCCTGTCATTTATAGATAGAGATTTAATTTGAGATTATACTATGAGAAATTTACAGGTAGTCAACCAGTGCTTCAATGGGCAGGTGAGGGTGTAAGGGATAATGGCTCAGAACTGTTAATCGCAATGCTTATTTCCAATTCCAGTTCGGTTTGTTCTATTCACTTACGCGCAAATCTCTTTGGGGAATGTATGAATCCACCTCTTCTCTCCCCAGCTATGGGTTAATTAATATGAATTGAATCACTAAATCATTATTATCCCCCGCAAAAAAAGAAAAGAAAAGATTATTACAATCTAAAATTTTTGTCTAGCTTTAAATAACATACAAAGAGTTGATAAAACTTAGAAAACGAACCCATCAAAAAATAGGCATTTCTTTTCTTATTGTTATCCTGGAAATTGTTATTTACTACATAAAAAAAAAACAGTTTTTTTTATATCTGTGACATCGGCACAATCAGGATCAAAGTGACCGTTCCAGCAGTTCTTTAGAAGAAGCTGTCCAGATGAAACCTACTTCTGATTAATTGAATACGGAGGGAATAGGGATGATTCACTTTTGTGTACGTGGCATGGAGGGTCCGAGTCGTAAAGTACAGGGCTGGTAGAAGTAACGAATGTAGCTCGACAGAACACGTGCCATGGAAATTGTGATAGAGCAGCAAGAGACACCCGAGGTTTCGTCTATGGGAAAAAGTTTGTAGCATGGAAAATAATTTTTCACCTACAATTTCGCCTGGACGCTTTTGAATTCTTCCAAGACGGGCAAGTTGGAAGTCTAGAAGCCATATTCCATTTTTCATTCAGATCTTTGTCATGTGACTGTAGATGTTTTCATTAAGCTTGTACAATATTTCCAGTTTCGTCTTTTCATAAACCGACAAGATAGCTTGTGTAATTCCGTATATTTTTAGTGCTGAACAAAATTTGGCAACAATTTAAGCTGGTAATATAGCACTAATAGAGAAAACGTATGTTGCTTAAAAACCAATACTGCTGTGTTGAAATAGTGCCTCTCGTATAGGAAACCAGCCATCTACGGTTGCCATCCTGAATTGTAGTGATTTAATTCTAACATGTAGAATCAGCTGTGACATCATTAGTTTTTTTTTTCGTAATTCAACCGTTCTATATCTGTGGGGAACGCGGGTCGGTACAGACGCCAAAAAAAGCAGCGGAACCGCTTGACATGTCTAGATACGAGCCTCTCTGCAACAACTACTCAAGATCCGGCTCTTTGTAAGCTACCTGATGACAGTGAAACGATGGGAAAGACAGCTGAAGGTGTCTTTAGTCGGTCTCGTGGGCATTTTATTCCTAAAGTTGCTGTGACACCGTGCTGTGGTTTCTGAGACAGTGTTATTTTGTTACCTTCCGCCTTTTTCCTTTCTCTTTCTATTTCCGCCCGTAGTTCTTGGAAGAGCAATTTCTTGGGCGTTTCATCCAACCTCAACACGCCCTTGTCATATATTACAACAAGATTCAATTGCAGCTCTCATTATATGAACTGCACTGAGGTGTATATGTGATATTTTTAAAAAGGCTACTGGAAAAATTGTTTAATTTTAACGGATGTTCCTTCAGAGAAGCCCAATCCTTTGTGTGCCTGCAAGTACTTAGACTCATCCCAGCTCGCATGTAGAACCCGTACATACGATCCATCACTAAAGATAGTCTCTTCCTCTACCGCTCCAGTAAGTACCTGACTCTTCTTGTTATCCTCTATTTTTACAAGAACCAGAAAAAGATCGAAAATGAAGTTGTCCAGTGTTCCCTATCCAGTCCCGATAGTGCTCAAAACATCTCCGCGTCCTTGTGGGTGATGAATTATTATCCACCCTACAACCCCTTTCTCACCGATGAAACGTTGCACACCTTTCGCTAACCTCATCTTTATGTCCATGGAAAGTGCTCAGACGAACTACACTCCTTAGTTCCCCATTAAGTCTCGCCACGCTACACCCACTTTAGCGAACCACCCTCATTCGCTTACTATTGAATTGGTGAGAAGTAAGTTCCACATGAGCAGCTTCTTTCTTTGTATCACATGACATTTGAAGTTCTAATTTTGAAGCTAATTTTAAGACGGTCTCGTCATACACGAGGTATAAAATTAGCGTATGTACTTCTGACCCTGGCTATGCTGTTGATCAAACTATATATTCATTTATTGTAGTCAATTTAGTTTTAAAATTAGGTCTTCAAAGGTCGGATTATACGCGAGTATATACGGTATGTATCTTGAAATTGTAACCTTTATTGAAATGATTGCACAAACATAGATGTAATGTATCTGATATGGATAAATGGTATACATTTTTATAAACTCCATTACAGAGAAAATGAAAAACATAAAATCTTATTGAATTACATTCAAACATTTTATCATTTTATAATTGATATTAATCATTTCTTCTTGCTTTCTTTTACTATATTCTGTAGGAGTTCTTAATGTGTGCTTTTCTGTCTCATATCAAAGCCGTGTCAGCTGCATAAGTAAGTTTCACTCCAGCAGCTTCTTCCCATGAACTTCTGCTTTGTATCATGTGACTTTGGAATCCTAATTTTGAAGATAATTTTAAGAGGGTTCGCATCATACAGGAGATATAAAATTAGCGTATATACTGATGGCCCTGTCTACGCTGTTGACCAAGCAATATATCCATTTGCTGTAGTCAAATTAACTTCAAAATTAGGTCTTCAAAGCTAGCATGGTACACCAGTATATAATATATGTATTTATGACATCGTAAGCTTTATTGAAATGATTGCAGAAAGAGTGACGTAATGTATCTGATATGAATAAATGGTATACATTTTTATAAACGTCATTACTTGCAGTTTTAGAGAGAAAAGAGAAAAAATAAAATCGTATTGAATTACATCCAAACATTTTATCATTTTACAATTGATATTTAGTCATTTCTTCTTGCTTTGTTTTACTATACTGTGTATCTTATCAACACCGTGTCGTCTGCATATTAATGTTGATAAGACTGGACCTGCCAATAATGAATACAGGTAGGACTTCTAATTCTCTCAGGATAACAAATTATTATGTTTCCTTTCACATTAAATTGATTGATTCGTTTTCTCCAGCTTATCAAATGTTCGCAGGAATATTTTTAGATTGCAACATTTTTTTTATGATAATATATTTTAGTAATACAAGTTTTATTAATTATCCTGTTGCAAACATATGGCTTCCCTCTCTATTTTCTACAAATATGTTCATGGCAATTTTTCTCGTGAGCTTTCCTCATACTGCCTTATATAATGATATATAGTTAATGTACGCACTCAAAACAATTGCACACAGAAATCCATATTAATTCATATATATATATATATATATATGTATGTATGTATATCAGTCACTGTGTGTTTATCTGAAAATAAATAATCTTAAAATAAATATATATTCGCAAATCGTTCGTTATTAAAAAAATAGATGGTGCTGTGTTGGCATTAGACTAAATTACATTTGTTATTCGTGTACATTTGTTACCAGACTGTCTTCAACTTTTAACGTGTTTGTCTCTTCTGTCTTGTTTATGGATGAGGCAATATTTGGAAGAGATGGAATAAAAAAACTTCCACAAGATACATTTGTGAGCGGATCGGAATACCCATGGTACAATACAGACTCGAAACCAGCATCAGATTACAATTAATGTGTGGGCTGGAATTGAAGGTGACTGGTATTCTCGCGGCACGTCTTACAGGAGGTGTCTACATGGAGTTTATTTCGAACACACTTCCAGACCTGCTGGAGGATGTACTCCTGCTAATACGAAAACACATATAGTTCATTCATGACGGGGGATCAGAACATTTTCGTCACACTGTTCACCATGCACTGTCTGACATCTATCATGAAAGATTGAGAGGAAGGGGAGAACCGGTTCCATGCCCTGCATGTTTCTCCAACCACAAATCTTTGGATTTTTATCTGTGGACCTACCTAAATCAATTTGGTTTATGCAGCAGACATTAATAATGCAGAGACGCTTCATCAATATGTCATCTGGACGTGTGAAACCATTCGTCACCGTGTGGGAGTTTTGGAAAGGTTCTGTCAGTCAGTGAAGGAAGCAAAGGATATTTTGAAAATTTGACATTATGAATATTTTGCTATGTTGAGGTAAAACGATGGCCTTTTGGATATACAGCCTTGTGCAAATAAATTGAAACAAAACGAATAATTCCTTTATTACTTCCCTTGTTTCGATTTTTCCAATGAAACTTGACCCAGTGCCCATGTTAGTACTTCGTATGTCCATTGGACGAAGTCTTTCGTTTCCGAGCCAGTCGATAGTACATTGATTTGCTCACAGGCAAGGCTTGTCATTGTGTTCGTGCAAAGTTACAATTTCCGTATGCTTCTTTGGAGTAACGTCCATTTCAGACAATGGCCGTAGGACAACTAATCGACAATCGAGACAATCTGGGCGTGATGAAAATCTGATGCAATCACAGACGGCTCAATATTTTTCAAGGCCAAACAAATTTCATCATGCACCCTGAAAACAGTTTCATATTATTGCACACCACAACAAATTACGTAATCTGAAGAAAAAATAGAAGTCAATTACACCCTGTCACTCCAGTATGTTTAAATCTGACCGCATGTTGCAATTAATTTGCACAAGGGTGTATGTTTATATGGGCATTTTACTTATATATATATATATATATATATATATATATATATTATGTTAGCTCTATCTCTGATATTGAGCGCTTTCTAATAAGTACCGCGCATATAATATATAAATAATTATACATATATATATATATATTTATTTATATTTATATACACTTTTCACACACACACACACACACACACACACGCATATATATATATATATATACATATATATATATATATATATATATATATATATATATATAATTTTTATTGGGACAGTAATCTTTCTTTTATACAAGTTTTTGTTAATCTTATTTAATTCTTTTGTGTTCTTATATTTTTCTTTTCTTTTCTATATATAAATAATACAGGAATTTCCCGAATATTCTATATATCCGAGCGATTTTAAGCATTATCAAGAACCATTTTATTTTAATTTTAACTCAATTTATAAATTTTTATGTATGCATCTAGAGATATAAGAATGTTTTATTTTTCAGACACGGTCAGCACTTTTTGGCCGTGTTCATAGATGACCTTCATAGATGAGTGTTGTTGTTTTTTTTTTTCTTAATAATGCTTCCTCTATTTTTAACATTTTTTTCCTATATCGATAATGTAATTTGTATGGTCAATGAGCATGTTGTAGATGAAGGTTGGTAGGTCACAGTGTGCATTTAAATGCGACATAATTGAGCTATGATCAGAGAGATGTAACCTGAGTCTTCTTGTCAAACATGTTGTAGTATATCCATTACAATTGTTATAATATGATTATTCGTGAATTTAGTTTATTTTATTTATACAGTTTTTTGAACAATCTGAGTATGCAGAAACCTCGTTCACGATGACTTGTGTGACATCTAGCGAGCACAATCATCGACTTTTTTCCCAAACGGAAATAGGAAACTAAAATGATACATATGACACACTCATATCCTCTCTCCCACCTCACTTCCTCAATTCGTTAACTTTACGTGTACTTGATGAGGTCCGTGTGAATTTCTTTTCATTTTTCATTTCAGCTTTTGGAAGTAAAGTCTGATGATCCAGAACCCTGTTAAAGGGGTTATGGTGAAATAGCTTATTACATGGAATCTTAACGTTGTCTGTCTTTTTATTCATATATATATATATATATATATATATATATATATGCACGTTTCATTAAATAATATAGACAAGTGTTGTCTATTTATTTTATGTAGATCTTTTTCGTGACGTCTGATAAATTTAATAACATTATCGTTGAACGAAGAAAAATTCACAATATTGATCCATATGAATGAAAAGATGCTGCCAAAATACACACAATATATATATATATATATATATAGATAGATAGATAGATATAGATATAGATATAATTATTTATTTAAAAATTATAACATAAATATGTTATAAAATCACTAAAAATTTATCACTAAATATTTATGTTATAATATTTTGTTATTACTACAAATTTATCACTACATACTTATGTTATAATTTTTAAATAAATAATTATATTCGCTCTACTCTGTATTGAGCACTGTTTTAAGAATAGTAATTGTTGGTTATTGGAATTTATTCCGTATACACCAATCTATATATATATATATATATATATATATTATTTGTATAAAAGTTATTTTTAATGGATACTCGCACCCTGACCTCTCAGCCACGTAATACCTCCTGATCAAACAACGCCTGTTAGCACGGGAAAGATATGTTTTCAAAAGCACTATTCTGACTTTGTTTGATCTAGCAGTCCTACGTGGCCGAGAGGTCATGGCAGGTCGGATCTGGTGACGGTTTCCCCTAGAGTACGCAGGTTTCAGTCCTGCCGGATGTATCATTATTTTCTAAGATTTCTCAAACATTACGGCCCTTAGATATAAATATGCTGCTTCGTACACCAATAAAACTGAACATCAACACAAATACTCTTATCCATTTAAAACAACGTTTAAGCAAATAAATTAAAAATTGAGTGGGTTTCGACATACCTTTTAAATTTATATATGCTAGGTATTTTAATTATTAAATTTTTAATAATACTGAAATTTATTGGCCCATTTTTATGTCATAATCCTACACGCGGATCAATGTACAGCGGTTGGAGTTGGGGTATCAGAGAGACGTGTTCGAATTCCAGTCGGGTTTCTATACATTCACTTAATTGAAAATAACTTTGTGAAAGTTATGAATCCAGCTCTTGTACCACCAGCTATGGATAAAAAGCAGGATAGTATTGTTCTTATAGCCTTAGATGGCAACCGGTCTAGGAGATGGATAATTCAAAACTTCCAGCTATAGGCTAAATCGTAAGGCACACTCGCCTTTTCAGCATTGGTTAGAAAAAGAGATAGGCAATTCTTAATTTAAAATCGTTGGCAATTAGACAGTTGGAAGGCTCATGGAGTTCACAATGATTATAATCCCGACTGCGGGCTCCCGTCATTCATTTTTATATCAATTTATGACGATAGCAAAAATCCCCTTGTGAATATAATGAAGAAAAGGGAAAAAATGTTATTTACATGCTTTTGACCTTTGGCCTTTGGCACTGAAAGTCAATTTTTACGTATTGGGGTTCAGTATTTGCTTAGAATGTAGACCTTCTGAATATAAGGAAAACACTAGGGAAATTAACGAGTTTCTCTTTATTAAATTAGCTATTTTTCATGGCGATTATTTTTCACCATCTGTTGTTACTTTATCATCCTCGTTTTAAAAGTGTAAAGAAAAAAAAATGAATTCCTTATTAAATTTGTATCTTCAGCGTTATTAACACTAATTTTGAATTTGCCATTTTAAAAATTCAGTTTTGACAAGAATTTTTTTTTAATTAAATAAAAAAAAAATGTTTCTTCTCAAGTTATCGCAAATAAAGAAAAAAAAAACTAAACAAAATCTTTAAACACTGTTTCACTTGCAGCAAGCACATTAGGCGTTTCATTCGTGTATTTTTGGCTTTTCTCTTTTTTTTTCTTGCCTGATACAATTTCCTCAATCATTTTCTCGTGTCTTGCAGCAAAATTCCTGCATCTAATGACGAAACTACGATCGTAGTTCAAATTTCTATCGCCTCTTAAATATTGGCATTAGCAATCTGTTAATATTAACTTGATTTTTTTCTTCTTCGCCATGTACTGAATTTAAATACATTAGGTTTTAATTTCTCGATATTTATGTATGAAGAGAATGCATTAATTCCTTTAATAACATCTCATTTTCCGTCACTTTCTCAGCGAAGTGATGTGGCTTCCCTCTTTCTTTTCTACAAATATTTTTATGGCAATTGTTCTCATGAGCTTTCCACGTTACTGCCTTATATAATGATATATAGTTAATGTACGCACTCAAGACAAATACGCACACAAATTCTTACATATACATATATGTGTTTAAAATAGGATATAGATTGCGGACAAAGTTTTGAAGAAAATTAACAGGTGGAAAAAAGCTTCATTGAAACTAGATTTGATTACACGTTTCGCCTTTCTAGGCTTCATCAAATCCAAAAATGAAAGAAAGAAATATGTGTGTATATGCATTTGTGTGTATGCCTAAATAATGATTGAGTAGTACTTTTTTCGTGGCCGAGTGGTTAGAACGTTAGCATTCTGACCATGAAATCAGGGTTCGAATCTCACCATGGTCGATTTCTCAGGAAGGAGACTTCCTGATGTTGATCCCAATGTGCGGTACCTTTGGAAAGAGCCTAAAAATCATACAACGGGTTGACCCAAACCTTGTGAATGGAATTGGGTAGACCTAAATCTTGGGTGCCGTCGATAGCTCTGCTAGCACGAAGTCACAAGTTGATCACGGTAGATAACACTCCCTTTACCAGAAACTGTAACTAAGGTCTACTCAGCATAATTGCAGTATAACCCATAAGTGGGTGTTAAATAAACACAAATGCGCCTGAGCAAGGATCTGCAATAGCGAATGACTAGCCACCATAGTCGATAGGTATCGCCGAATACGAGAGGCGAGCTATACATATATACGTATATAGTACATTTCTAAGCTGGCGTGTCTCGTGATGAAAGAAAAGAAGGAAAATGAATGATCCTTAAAAAGCCTTTAATATTTATTCCGTATCTTTATTTTTTATAAATCTTTAAGCTGAGGGAAAATATATTAACTTTCAAATATATATAGTGTTTACGTATAAACTTCCTCAAAGCAACATTCGGACAACATATATAAGCAATATATATATATATATATATATATATATATATATATATATATATATCATCTGAATACCGCATAAATAAACTAAAATTATGATACAATTGCATACATAAATTATACACACGAACGCTGCTTGTCAAATGTACATGAACTCTGCTTAACCAAAAATAAAAATACCAGAAAAAAAATTCACTTTTCATATTCTATATGTGTGATGAAGCTTTAATAAAAGCGAAACATGTTAGATTTATAAACGTTTCCTATTTTATAAACGTTTCCTATTTTGTAATCATATTATATATATATATATATATATATTTAGATAGATAGATAGATAGACAGGTGCTGGACACTCCCTTCGTTTATCGAAGTATGAGGATCAAGCAACACAGTTCCTAAGAACCGACAGCCAGATACCTGCACATATGATTTGTTTATAGGGATGAAGGTTTCGTACAGAACCAACCACACTTTTTGAAAAGCCGAATACAGAAACCTGGCCCACTACTAGACACAAGGTTCCCAAACGACCATTGCTAGGTTTTGAATCCAGATTCGTCCTTTTCATAGACGGGTTGACAACCAAGGCTATAAAAATCAGTCTGTCCTGTTATTTACCCATAGTTGTGGAGGGAGGAAGGGGAGGATTCATACCTTTCTCAAGGGTATTAGCATGTAAGTGAATGCAATTGATATATATATATATATATATATAATTAATTATCATATAATGTATATGTATATATTTCAGTGTGTAATTATAGGCAGACACTTTTTTGGGGGGGGTGTTTATCCTCTAATGGCATATGGTCTGACGTGGTTGACTTTAGTGGCCCGGTAATGTAGAGCATTTTTTACTTGAAGCTCTAGGCTTCTCTACTGTGGTGTTGTTATTCCTTATGGTGTTGAGTACTTTTTTGCCACATCGTCAAGCCTTTTACTGTGGAATTTTATTATTATTATTACTAGTAGTAATATTATTATTATTATTATTATTATTTTACTTTTCGGCTATTTTTATCTTGGCCGGGTAGGTTAAACCTCGGCGAGTTTGGTTGGTTAACCATCTTGAACTCGTCTGGTGGTATAAGAGTGTCTTTTTTACCAACTCCTGCCACCATCCGCCTGATGATTGCTTGAAAACGCATGAAACTATCAGTCGTGGTCGGTCACTGCCTAAAAAATGATTATGACATTCAATAAATGAATAGTAGTTCATACAAAATAAGAAATAAATAATTATTGCCAAATATAAGTCACGATAGAAAATATCTTGACAAATTATCATTTTTTTTATTGATTGATTCGTTTTCTGCGGCTTAGCAAACCTTTCCGTGTTATTAAATCCAGAAAATAGTTTTAGATTGTAAGAATTGTTTTTGATAGGTTATGGAGATATTAATGAATTAGTGATACTAGTCTTACTAATTAATACATAACTAGTGGGAAAAGAGGTGAATACAGTGGTATAACGCTTGCGTTTTATCGTAACGGTCCGGGTTCAATTCTCGGTAGTGGATGCCCACTGCCGAAGAGGCACTAAAAAGGACGTTTACGGCTATCTAGTGCTTTCTGCATTCTGTTCAGGTTTCTTCTAGACTCAATGAATTACTATGCATGATTAGCCAAAAATTTCATACACACACACACATACAAAACATATATATATATATATATATATATATATATATAATTATTTTTATAAAAAAATTATAACATAAGTATGTTATAAAATCACTACAAAAATAGCCATTTTGTTTCAACACACTCTGTGTCTTATCATATATATATATATATATATATATATATATATATATATATATATATATATATATATATAACGTGTCTTCTCAATAAAATTGACTTTTCGAGATACCATAGCTCGAGACTCAGGGTTGTACATTGAGGATCTGGGGTCAACAGTACAGGATCGAACAGCGTGGAAAGGGACTGTCAGTGGAGTTCCGACCAACCATAAAGAGGTCGAAGGATGATGATGATGATGATAGAAGAAGTAAAGCTATGAATTCCAAACCATTGAAAAAGCAACTGCATGCTGCTACACGATCTTTCCTAATAAGACATGGCAATTCAGAGATAAAGGGAAAAGGATATACGTGCAGAGAGACATAATCACCCAGGTCCTGAAAATGTGTTAAATATCGACGCAGGCAATACAGCGTTCGTTAGAAGCCCAGTCACATAGAAGGATAAAACTGAATTCAAAACCGTGAAAGCAAACTGAGACTGCTCCACTATCTTTCCTTTTTGTGTCAAACTGCTGATAACATGAGAAAGCAATTTGTGGAGAGTCATGATCGCTTATGTCCTGATGAGACATAGCATTAAAGAAAATATTTATGCTTGAAAAATCCTCTACGGGTTTATCATGTACACGTGCCTATTAACGTAATGAAAACTATATCTATACCTATACTGGCGTTTCATATCTATCTATCTATCTATCTATCTATCTATACAACTATTCCTTTCATCCTATTCTCATCTATCTAACTCTACAACTATTCATCACGGGCTATACTTATCTATCTATCTATCTATCTATCTATCTATATATATATATATATATATATGTGTGTGCGTGTGTGTGCGTGTGTGTGTGTGTGGTAGGATCCACCTAATTTGCATAGTGGAGTACCGACCATATAAATATGGTTGGTACCGGGAAGAGAGGGAGGAATCAAGAGATTCAACCAGAGACTCTGCCCGACTGCGACTCAGTCAACACATTCTCCAGGAACGGTCTTACCAGGAATATAAAAAAGACTATATGTCAATATTGTGTACACTTTCTTGTTTCAATACATTTTGTTCTAAGTACATTTTGTGTTGCATTATTATTCCATGCATTAGTCAAGTTTCAACAATATATATATATATATATCCAACTATTCCTCACAGCTATTCTTATCTATCTATCTATCTATCTATCTATCTATCTATCTATCTATCTATCTAACCATATTTTGTATCGATAAGTAATTCAGATAACTCAATGTTACATTAGCCTGATCATTATAAAATTTTTATTAACGAAACTAATATGCATTTTCCGACCCAATTTCTTTCTTTGTCAATGCACAAAATTCAACGATGAATATTAATCATATCCATCAAAATATCATACAGTAAAAGTCTCAAAACAAAATTAATCTAATAAATACGTGTCAGGCTACAGATTTATTGATTCACCCACTACAGGTATGTATGCATATATATTTGAAAGAGCATCAACTTAAGTGTGTGTGTGTGTGTGTGTGTGTGTGTGTGTGTGTGTGTGTGTGTGTGTGTGTGTGTGGCATTACTATTCTGGTGGTTTCTCTAAGACACTTGAGAGCGATGTATGAGAACCGATTTTCAAATCCTAATCCAATCTTTCGTAATCTTAATCCCTTCTTATAATTAAAAACATACACAGAGACGTACACGCAAACACAATTACTCACATTCAGACATTAATATGTACATACCTTTATATACGTACATACATATATTCATATGTACATACATGTATATATATTTACATTAATGTGTATGTGTGTGAAATACATCAGATGTAATCCTATTTAAATTTTAGAAAGATACCCCTAGCACCCGAAATCCGTGCTTGCAAAAAAAAAAAATTACTACAGTCCTTGCAGAAAATCCGCTTACGCTTCGCATATTTTTAACCCAACTTTATTATAAACAATGGCCAACTACATTTTCCATGTATTTTTAATTGTTTTCGTTTTTGTTTAAGTGTTTGTACCAAATGACACGAGCATTCCGCCATTGCTCGGTTATCGCGCGAGACTTTCTCATTGATCTGCACTAAGTCGCTGCCATGTTTTCTGTATAGTCGACATTTCCTAGAGTGTTTAATAGAAAATGCGACATTGCAATCAAACAAAATCAATTCATCTACCCCTAGAGTGTTGGATAAACTGTCGTCTAAGTGACGCCAAAAATGAAAATAACAGAAAGATGAATGAAAATTGCCATCTCATTTTAATAGATATACTGGTTCGTTGCAATCAAAGGAGAAATTACACTGCCAAAAAAAAAAAAAAAAACACTGACATCTCATTTAATTTATATACAGAGTGCGATGAATAAATTGTCGTCTCACCGACGCAAAAATGAAAAATAACACTGACATCTCATTTAATAGATATACTGGGTACGATGAATGAATTGTCGTCTCACCGATGCAAAATGAAAATAACACTGACATCTTTGAATGAATTGTTCACCGACGCAAAATGAAAATAACACTGCCATCTCATTTTAATAGATATACTGGGTACGATGAATGAATTGTCGTCTCAATGACGCAAAATGAAAATCGTCTCATTTTAACCGACGTACGAAAATTGTCGTCTCACCGACGCAAAAAAATAACACTGACATCTCATTTTAATAGATATGCTGGGTAATGATGAATGAATTGTCGTCTCACCGACCAAAATGAAAATAACACTGCCATCTCATTTTAATAGATATACTGGGTACGATGAATGAATTGTCGTCTCACCGACGCAAAAATGAAAATAACACTGCCATCTCATTTTAATAGATATACTGGGTACGATGAATGAATTGTTCGTCTCACCGACGCAAAATGAAAATAACACTAACCATCTCATTTTAATAGATATACTGGGCACGATGAATGAATTGTCGTCTCACCGACGCAAAAATGAAAATAACACTGACATCTCATTTTAATAGATATACTGGGTGATGAATGAATTGTCGTCTCACCTGACGCAAAAAATGAAAATAACACTGCCATCTCATTTTAATAGATATACTGGGTACGATGAATGAATTGTCGTCTCACGACGCAAAAAAATGAAAATAACACTGCCATCTCATTTTAATAGATATACTGGGTACGATGAATGAATTGTCGTCTCACCGACGCAAAAATGAAAATAACACTGACATCTCATTTTAATAGATATACTGGGTACGATGAATGAATTGTCGTCTCACCGACGCCAAAATGAAAATAACACTGCCATCTCATTTAATAGATATACTGGTCGATGATGAATGAATTGTCGTCTCGACGCGACTGCCATCTCATTTTAAAAAATGTACGAAAATAACGCAAAAATGAAAATCTCATCTTTTAATAGATATACTGGGTACGATGAATGAATTGTCGTCTCACCGACGCAAAAATGAAAATAACACTGCCATCTCATTTTAATAGATATACTGGGTACGATGAATGAATTGTCGTCTCACCGACGCAAAAATGAAAATAACACTGACATCTCATTTTAATAGATATGCTGGGTACGATGAATGAATTGTCGTCTCACCGACGCCAAAATGAAAAATAACACTGCCATCTCATTTTAATAGATATACTGGGTACGATGAATGAATTGTCGTCTCACCGACGCAAAAATGAAAATAACACTGACATCTCATTTTTAATAGATATACTGGGTACGATGAATGAATTGTCGTCTCACCGACGCCAAAATGAAAATAACACTGCCATCTCATTTTAATAGATATACTCATAACGATGAATGAATTGTCGTCTCACCGACGCAAAATGAAAATAACACTGACATCTCATTTTAATAGATATACTGGGTACGATGAATGAATTGTCGTCTCACCGACGCAAAAATGAAAATAACACTGCCATCTCATTTTAATAGATATACTGAATGAATTGTCGTCTCACCGACGCAAAAATGAAATAACATGCCATCTCATTTTAATTGTCGTCTCTCACCGACGCAAAATGAAAATAACACTGCCATCTCATTTTAATAGATATGCTGGGTACGATGAATGAATTGTCGTCTCACCGACGCAAAAATGAAAATAACACTGCCATCTCATTTTAAGAATACGATGAATGAATTGTCGTCTCACCGATGCAAAAAATGAAAATAAATGAATTGTCGTGAATCACACCGACGCAAAAATGAAAATAACTGCCATCTCATTTTAATAGATATCAAATTTTTTTAATAGATACTGAAAATAACACGCCAAAATGAAATAGATTTAATAGATATACAGGGTACGATGAATGAATTGTCGTCTCACCGACGCAAAAATGAAAATAACACTGCCATCTCATTTTAATAGATATACTGGGTACGATGAATGAATTGTCGTCTCACCGACGCAAAAATGAAAATAACACTGCCATCTCATTTTTAATAGATATGCTGGTACGATGAATGAATTGTCGTCTCACCGACGCAAAATGAAAATAACACTGCCATCTCATTTTAATAGATATACTGGGTACGATGAATGAATTGTCGTCTCACCGACGCAAAAATGAAAATAACACTGACATCTCATTTTAATAGATATACTGGGTACGATGAATGAATTGTCGTCTCACCGACGCAAAAATGAAAATAACACTGCCATCTCATTTTAATAGATATACTGGGTACGATGAATGAATTGTCGACCGACGCAAAAATGAAATTGCCATCTCATTTTAATAGATATGCTGGGTACGATGAATGAATTGTCGTCTCACCGACGCAAAATGAAAATAACACTGCCATCTCATTTTAATAGATATACTGGGTACGATGAATGAATTGTCGTCTCACCGACGCAAAAAATGAAAAAAATAACACTGCCATCTCATTTTAATAGATATGCGATGGGTACGATGAATGAATTGTCGTCTAATGAATGACAAAATGAAAATAACACTGCCATCTCATTTTAATAGATATGCTGGGTACGATGAATGAATTGTCGTCTCACCGACGCAAAAAAATGAAAATAACACTGCCATCTCATTTTTAATAGATATGCTGGGTACGATGAATGAATTGTCGTCTGTCCGACGCGACGCCATCTCATTTTAATAAATGAAAATGAAACCGACGCAAAAATGCCATCTCATTTTAATAGATATACTGGGTACGATGAATGAATTGTCGTCTAAGTGACGCAAAAATGAAAATAACACTGCCATCTCATTTTAATAGATATGCTGGGTACGATGAATGAATTGTCGTCTCACCGACGCAAAAATGAAAATAACACTGCCATCTCATTTTAATAGATATGCTGGGTACGATGAATGAATTGTCGTCTCACCGACGCAAAAATGAAAATAACACTGACATCTCATTTTAATAGATATACTGGGTACGATGAATGAATTGTCGTCTCACCGACGCAAAAATGAAAATAACACTGCCATCTCATTTTAATAGATATTACGATGAATGGTGTCGTCTCACCGACGCAAAAATGAAAATAACACTGCCATCTCATTTTAATAGATATACTGAATTTTTGATGAATGAATTGTCAAAACCGACGCAAAATGAAAATAACACTGCCATCTCATTTTAATAGATATACTGGGTACGATGAATGAATTGTCGTCTCACCGACGCAAAATGAAAATAACACTGCCATCTCATTTTAATAGATATACTGGGTACGATGAATGAATTGTCGTCTCACCGACGCAAAAATGAAAATAACACTGCCATCTCATTTTAATAGATATGCTGGGTACGATGAATGAATTGTCGTCTCACCGACGCAAAATGAAAATAACACTGCCATCTCATTTTTAATAGATATACTGGGTACGATGAATGAATTGTCGTTTTAATAGATATCACGATGAATGAATTGTCGACGACAAAAATGAAAATAACACTGCCATCTCATTTTAATATATATACGATGAATGAATTGTCGTCTCACCGACGCAAAATGAAATAAATGATCTCATTTTAATAGTCGATGAATGAATTGTCGTCTCACCGACGCAAAAATGAAAATAACACTGCCATCTCACCGACTGGGTACGATGAAAATTGTCGTCTCACCGAAAAAAACAATGACTGCCATCTCATTTTAATAGATATACTGGGTACGATGAATGAATTGTCGTCTCACCGACGCAAAAATGAAAATAACACTGCCATCTCATTTTAATAGATACTCACCGACGGAAAATAACACTGATGAATGGGTACCGATGAATGATAATTCGTCGATATCTAGATATGGGTATTTTGATGAATGAATTGTCGTCTCACGACGCAAAAATGAAAATAACACTGCCATCTCATTTTAATAGATATACTGGGTACGATGAATGAATTGTCGTCTCACCGACGCAAAATGAAAATAACACTGCCATCTCATTTTAATAGATATGCTGGGTACGATGAATGAATTGTCGTCTCACCGACGCAAAAATGAAAATAACACTGACATCTCATTTTAATAGATATACTGGGTACGATGAATGAATTGTCGTCTCACCGACGCCAAAATGAAAATAACACTGCCATCTCATTTTAATAGATATACTTACGATGAATGAATTGTCGTCTCACCGACGCAAAAATGAAAATAACTGCCATCTCATTTTTAATAGAAATGGGAAAATGAACACGATTTTAATAATGAACGATGAATGAATTGTCTCGTCTCACCGACGCAAAAATGAAAATAACACTGCCATCTCATTTTAATGTGGGTACGATGTCGTCTCACCGACGCAAAAAATGAAAATAACACTGCCATCTCATTTTAATAGATATGCTGGGTACGATGAATGAATTGTCGAAAATAACACTGCCATCTCATTTTAATAGATACGCGAAAACGCAAAAATGAAAATAACACTGCCATCTCATTTTAATAGATATGCTGGGTACGATGAATGAATTGTCGTCTCACCGACGCAAAAATGAAAATAACACTGCCATCTCATTTTAATAGATATGCTGGGTACGATGAATGAATTGTCGTCTCACCGACGCAAAAATGAAAATAACACTGCCATCTCATTTTAATAGATATACTGGGTACGATGAATGAATTGTCGTCTCACCGACGCAAAATGAAAATAACACTGCCATCTCATTTTAATAGATATGCTGGGTACGATGAATGAATTGTCGTCTCACCGACGCAAAAATGAAAAATAACACTGCCATCTCATTTTAATAGATATGCTGGGTACGATGAATGAATGAAAAATGTCGTCTCACCGACGCAAAAATGAAAATAACACTGCCATCTCATTTTAATAGATATGCTGGGTACGATGAATGAATTGTCGTCTCACCGACGCAAAAATGAAAATAACACTGCCATCTTTTAATAGATATACTGGGTACGATGAATGAATTGTCGTCTCACCGACGCAAAAATGAAAATAACACTGCCATCATTTTAATAGATTGCTAACGATGAATGAATCGTCTCACCGACGCAAAATGAAAATAACACTGCCATCTCATTTTAATAGATACGGGTACGATGAATGCAAATTGTCGCCATCTCATTTTAATAGATATCTGGGTACGATGAATGAATTGTCGTCTCACCGACGCAAAAATGAAAATAACACTGCCATCTCATTTTAATAGAATATACTGGGTACGATGAATGAATTGTCGTCTCACCGACGCAAAAATGAAAATAACACTGCCATCTCAAATAGATAACGATGAATGAATTGTCGTCTCACCGACGCAAAAATGAAAAATCTCATTTTAATAGATATGCTGGTACGATGAATGAATTGTCGTCTCACCGACGCAAAAATGAAAATAACACATTTTAATAGATATATCTCATGAATTTTTAATGAAAATAACACTGCCATATGCTAGGGTACGATGAATGAATTGTCGTCTCACCGACGCAAAAATGAAAATAACACTGCCATCTCATTTTAATAGATATACTGGGTACGATGAATGAATTGTCGTCTCACCGACGCAAAAATGAAAATAACACTGCCATCTCATTTTAATAGATATGCTGGGTACGATGAATGAATTGTCGTCTCACCGACGCAAAAATGAAAATAACACTGCCATCTCATTTTAATAGATATACTGGGTACGATGAATGAATTGTCGTCTCACCGACGCAAAAATGAAAATAACACTGCCATCTCATTTTAATAGATATGCTGGGTACGATGAATGAATTGTCGTCTCACCGACGCAAAAATGAAAATAACACTGCCATCTCATTTTAATAGATATACTGGGTACGATGAATGAATTGTCGTCTCACCGACGCAAAAATGAAAATAACACTGCCATCTCATTTTAATAGATATACTGGGTACGATGAATGAATTGTCGTCTCACCGACGCAAAAAAAAATAACACTGCCATCTCATTTTAATAGATATGGTACGATGAATGAATTGTCGTCTCACCGACGCAAAATGAAAATAACACTGCCATCTCATTTTAATAGATATACTGGGTACGATGAATGAATTGTCGTCTCACCGACGCAAAAATGAAAATAACACTGCCATCTCATTTTAATAGATATACTGGGACGAAAAATGAAAATGAAAATAACACTGCCATCTCATTTTAATAGATATGCTGGGTACGATGAATGAATTGTCGTCTCACCGACGCAAAAATGAAAATAACACTGCCATCTCATTTTAATAGATATGCTGGGTACGATGAATGAATTGTCGTCTCACCGACGCAAAAATGAAAATAACACTCATCTCATTTAATAGATATGCTAAATTTTGATGAATGAATTGTCGTCTCACCGACGCAAAATGAAAATAACACTGCCATCTCATTTTAATAGATATACTGGGTACGATGAATGAATTGTCGTCTCACCGACGCAAAAAAATGAAAATAACACTGCCATCTCATTTAATATATAGATATACGATGAATGGTGTCGTCTCACCGGCAAAAATAAATAACACTGCCATCTCATTTTAATAGATGAATGAATTGTCGTCTCACCGACGCAAAAATGAAAATAACACTGCCATCTCATTTTAAAGATATACGATGAATGAATTGTCGTCTCACCGACGCAAAAATGAAAATAACACTGCCATCTCATTTTAATAGATATACTGGGTACGATGAATGAATTGTCGTCTCACCGACGCAAAAATGAAAATAACACTGCCATCTCATTTTAATAGATATACTGGATACGATGAATGAATTGTCGTCTCACCGACGCAAAAATGAAAATAACACTGCCATCTCATTTTAATAGATATACTGGGATGAATGAATTGTCGTCTCACCGACGCAAAAAATGAAAATAACACTGCCATCTCATTTTAATAGATATACTGGGTACGATGAATGAATTGTCGTCTCACCGACGCAAAATGAAAATAACACTGCCATCTCATTTTAATAGATATACTGGGTACGATGAATGAATTGTCGTCTCACCGACGCAAAATGAAAATAACACTGCCATCTCATTTTTAATAGATATACTGGGTACGATGAATGAATTGTCGTCTCACCGACGCAAAAATGAAAATAACACTGCCATCTCATTTTAATAGATATACTGGGTACGATGAATGAATTGTCGTCTCACCGACGCAAAAATGAAAATAACACTGCCATCTCATTTTAATAGATATACTGGGTACGATGAATGAATTGTCGTCTCACCGACGCAAAAAATGAAAATAACACTGCCATCTCATTTTAATAGATATGCTGGGTACGATGAATGAATTGTCGTCTCACCGACGCAAAATGAAAATAACACTGCCATCTCATCTGGGTACGATGAATGAATTGTCGTTCACTGACGCAAAATGAAAATAACACTGCCATCTCATTTTAATAGATATACTGGGTACGATGAATGAATTGTCGTCTCACCGACGCAAAAATGAAAATAACACTGCCATCTCATTTTAATAGATATACTGGGTACGATGAATGAATTGTCGTCTCACCGACGCAAAATGACTGCCATCTCATTTTTAATAGATAAACGATGAATGAAATCACCGACGCAAAAATGAAAATAACACTGCCATCTCATTTTAATAGATATACTGGGTACGATGAATGAATTGTCGTCTCACCGACGCAAAAAAATGAAAATAACACTGCCATCTCATTTTAATAGATATGCTGGGTACGATGAATGAATTGTCGTCTCACCGACGCAAAAATGAAAAATAACACTGCCATCTCATTTTAATAGATATACTGGGTACGATGAATGAATTGTCGTCTCACCGACGCAAAATGAAAATAACACTGCCATCTCATTTTAATAGATATACTGGGTACGATGAATGAATTGTCGTCTCACCGACGCAAAAATGAAAATAACACTGCCATCTCATTTTAATAGATGCTGGGTACGATGAATGAATTGTCGTCTCACCGACATAAAAATGAAAATAACACTGCCATCTCATTTTAATAGATATACTGGGTACGATGAATGAATTGTCGTCTCACCGACGCAAAAATGAAAATAACACTGCCATCTCATTTTAATAGATATACTGGGTACGATGAATGAATTGTCGTCTCACCGACGCAAAAAATGAAAAATAACACTGCCATCTTTTAATAGATATGCTGGGTACGATGAATGAATTGTCGTCTCACCGACGCAAAATGAAAAATAACACTGCCATCTCATTTTAATAGATATACTGGGTACGATGAATGAATTGTCGTCTCACCGACGCAAAAAATGAAAATAACACTGCCATCTCATTTTAATAGATATGCTGGGTACGATGAATGAATTGTCGTCTCACCGACGCAAAATGAAAATAACACTGCCAAAATGATATACTGGGTAAAATATTGTCGTCTCACCGACGCAAAAATAAAAATAACACTGCCATCTCATTTTAATAGATATACTGGGTACGATGAATGAATTGTCGTCTCACCGACGCAAAATGAAAATAACACTGCCATCTCATTTTAATAGATATACTGGGTACGATGAATGAATTGTCGTCTCACCGACGCAAAAATGAAATAACACTGCCATCTCATTTTAATAGATATGCTGGGTACGATGAATGAATTGTCGTCTCACCGACGCAAAAATGAAAATAACACTGCCATCTCATTTTAATAGATATGCTGGGTGAATGAATTGTCGTCTCACCGACATAAAATGAATTGTCGTCTCGATGAACCGACGTCTCACCAAAAAATGAAAATAACACTGCCATCTCATTTTAATAGATATACTGGGTACGATGAATGAATTGTCGTCTCACCGACGCAAAAATGAAAATAACACTGCCATCTCATTTTAATAGATATGCTGGGTACGATGAATGAATTGTCGTCTCACCGACGCAAAAATGAAAATAACACTGCCATCTCATTTAATAGATATGCTGGGTACGATGAATGACCGATTGAAAAATAACACTGCCATCTCATTTTAATAAGATATCACGATGAATGATTGTCGTCTCACCGACGCAAAAATGAAAATAACACTGCCATCTCATTTAATAGATATGCTGGGTACGATGAATGAATTGTCGTCTCACCGACGCAAAAATGAAAATAACACTGCCATCTCATTTTAATAGATATACTGGGATGAATGAATTGTCGTCTCACCGACGCAAAAATGAAAATAACACTGCCATCTCATTTTAATAGATATGCTGGGTACGATGAATGAATTGTCGTCTCACCGACGCAAAAATGAAAATAACACTGCCATCTCATTTTAATAGATATGCTGGTACGATGAATGAATTGTCGTCTCACCGACGCAAAATGAAAATAACACTGCCATCTCATTTTAATAGATATGCTGGGTACGATGAATGAATTGTCGTCTCACGGACGCAAAAATGAAAATAACACTGCCATCTCATTTTAATAGATATACTGGGTACGATGAATGAATTGTCGTCTCACCGACGCAAAAATGAAATAACACTGCCATCTCATTTTTAATAGATATACTGGTACGATGAATGGTGTCGTCTCACCGACGCAAAAATGAAAATAACACTGCCATCTCATTTTAATAGATATGCTGGGTACGATGAATGAATTGTCGTCTCTCACGGACGCAAAAATGAAAATAACACTGCCATCTCATTTTAATAGATATACTGGGTACGATGAATGAATTGTCGTCTCACCGACAAAAAATGAAAATAACACTGCCATCTCATTTTAATAGATATACTGGGTACGATGAATGAATTGTCGTCTCACGGACGCAAAATGAAAAATAACACTGCCATCTCATTTTAATAGATATACTGGGTACGATGAATGAATTGTCGTCTCACCGACGCAAAATGAAAATAACACTGCCATCTCATTTTAATAGATATACTGGGTACGATGAATGAATTGTCGTCTCACCGACGCAAAAATGAAAATAACACTGCCATCTCATTTTAATAGATATACTGGCAAAATGAAAATACGATGAATGAATTGTCGTCTCACCGACGCGAAAAATGAAAATAACACTGCCATCTCATTTTAATAGATATACTGGGTACGATGAATGAATTGTCGTCTCACCGACGCAAAAATGAAAATAACACTGCCATCTCATTTTAATAGATATACTGGGTACGATGAATGAATTGTCGTCTCACCGACGCAAAAATGAAAATAACACTGCCATCTCATTTTAATAGATATGCTGGGTACGATGAATGAATTGTCGTCTCACCGACGCAAAAATGAAAATAACACTGCCATCTCATTTAATAGAAACTGGGTACGATGAATGAATTGTCGTCTCACCGCCAAAATGAAAATAACACTGCCATCTTTTAATAGATATACTGGGTACGATGAATGAATTGTCGTCTCACCGACGCAAAAATGAAAATAACATCTCATTTAATAGATATCTCATTTTAATAACAGATATGCTGGGTACGATGAATGAATTGTCGTCTCACGGACGCAAAAATGAAAATAACACTGCCATCTCATTTTAATAGATATACTGGGTACGATGAATGAATTGTCGTCTCACCGACGCAAAAATGAAAATAACACTGCCATCTCATTTTAATAGATATATAGATGAATGAATTGTCGTCTCACCGATTAAAAATGAAAATAACACTGCCATCTCATTTTAATAGATATACTGGGTACGATGAATGAATTGTCGTCTCACCGACGCAAAAATGAAAATAACACTGCCATCTCATTTTAATAGATATACTGGGTACGATGAATGAATTGTCGTCTCACCGACGCAAAAATGAAAATAACACTGCCATCTCATTTTAATAGATATACTGGGTACGATGAATGAATTGTCGTCTCACCGACGCAAAATGAAAATAACACTGCCATCTCATTTTAATAGATATGCTGGGTACGATGAATGAATTGTCGTCTCACCGACGCAAAAAAATGAAAATAACACTGCCATCTCATTTTAATAGATATACTTTTGATGAATGAATTGTCGTCTCACCGACATAAAATGAAAATAACACTGCCATCTCATTTTAATAGATATACTGGGTACGATGAATGAATTGTCGTCTCACCGACGCAAAAAATGAAAATAACACTGCCATCTCATTTTAATAGATATACTGGAACGATGAATGAATTGTCGTCTCACCGACGCAAAAAGGAAAATAACACTGCCATCTCATTTTAATAGATATACTGGGTACGATGAATGAATTGTCGTCTCACCGACGCAAAAATGAAAATAACACTGCCATCTCATTTTTAATAGATATACTGGGTACGATGAATGAATTGTCGTCTCACCGACGCAAAAATGAAAATAACACTGCCATCTCATTTTTAATAGATATACTGGGTACGATATGAATTGTCGTCTCACCGACGCAAAAAATGAAAAATAACACTGCCATCTCATTTTAATAGATATACTGGGTACGATGAATGAATTGTCGTCTCACCGACGCAAAAATGAAAATAACACTGCCATCTCATTTTAATAGATATACGCAAAATAAATAACACTGCCACGATGAATGAATTGTCGTCTCACCGACGCAAAATGAAAATAACACTGCCATCTCATTTTAATAGATATACTGGGTACGATGAATGAATTGTCGTCTCACCGACGCAAAAATGAAAAAAATAACATCTCATTTTAATAGATATGCTGGGTACGATGAATGGTGTCGTCTCACCGACCAAAATGAAAATAACACTGCCATCTCATTTTAATAGATATACTGGGTATGATGAATGAATTGTCGTCTCACCGACGCAAAAATGAAAATAACACTGACATCTCATTTTAATAGATATACTGGGTACGATGAATGAATTGTCGTCTCACCGACGCAAAAATGAAAAATAACACTGCCATCTCATTTTTAATAGATATACTGGGTACGATGAATGAATTGTCGTCTCACCGACGCAAAAATGAAAATAACACTGACATCTCATTTTAATAGATATGCTGGGTACGATGAATGAATTGTCGTCTCACCGACGCAAAAATGAAAATAACACTGCCATCTCATTTTAATAGATATACTGGGTACGATGAATGAATTGTCGTCTCACCGACGCAAAAATGAAAATAACACTGACATCTCATTTTAATAGATATACTTAATTTTGATGAATGAATTGTCGTCTCACCGACGCAAAATGAAAATAACACTGCCATCTCATTTTAATAGATATGCTGGGTACGATGAATGAATTGTCGTCTCACCGACGCACAAAATGAAAATAACACTGCCATCTCATTTTAATAGATATGCTGGGTATGAATGAATTGTCGTCTCACCGACGCAAAAATGAAAATAACACTGCCATCTCATTTTTAATAGATATACTGGGTACGATGAATGAATTGTCGTCTCACCGACGCAAAAAAAATAACACGCCAAAATATATGCACGATGAATGAATTGTCGTCTCACCGATAAAAAATGAAAAAATAACACTGACATCATTTTTAATAGATATGCTGGGTACGATGAATGAATTGTCGTCTCACCGACGCAAAAATGAAAATAACACTGACATCTCATTTAATAGATATGCTGGGTACGATGAATGAATTGTCGTCTCACCGACGCAAAATGAAAATAACACTGCCATCTCATTTTAATAGATATACTGGGTACGATGAATGAATTGTCGTCTCACCGACGCAAAAAATGAAAATAACACTGCCATCTCATTTAATAGATATACTGGGTACGATGAATGAATTGTCGTCTCACCGACGCAAAAATGAAAATAACACTGCCATCTCATTTTAATAGATATGCTGGGTACGATGAATGAATTGTCGTCTCACCGACGCAAAAATGAAAAATAACACTGCCATCTCATTTTAATAGATATACTGGGTACGATGAATGAATTGTCGTCTCACCGACGCAAAATGAAAATAACACTGCCATCTCATTTTAATAGATATACTGGGTACGATGAATGAATTGTCGTCTCACCGACGCAAAAATGAAAATAACACTGCCATCTCATTTTAATAGATATACTGGGTACGATGAATGAATTGTCGTCTCACCGACGCAAAATGAAAATAACACTGCCATCTCATTTTAATAGATATACTGGGTACGATGAATGAATTGTCGTCTCACCGACGCAAAAATGAAAATAACACTGCCATCTCATTTTAATAGATTTTTAATACGATGAATGAATTGTCGTCTCACCGACGCAAAAATGAAAAATAACACTGCCATCTCATTTTAATAGATATACTGGGTACGATGAATGATGAATGAAATTGTCGTCTCACCGACGCAAAAATGAAAATAATAATTGACATCTCATTTAATAGATATACTGGGCACGATGAATGTCGACGCAAAAATGAAAATAACACTGCCATCTCATTTTAATAGATATGCCGATGAATGAATTGTCGTCTCATTTTAAATATACTGGGTAATGAGAATTTAATACTGAGATATAATGATATACGATGAATGAATTGTCGTCTCACCGACGCAAAAAAGAAAATAACACTGCCATCTCATTTTAATAATAGATATACTGGGTACGATGAATGAATTGTCGTCTCACGGACGCAAAAATGAAAATAACACTGCCATCTCATTTTAATAGATATACTGGGTACGATGAATGAATTGTCGTTCACCGACGCAAAAATGAAAATAACACTGCCATCTCATTTTAATAGATATACTGGGTACGATGAATGAATTGTCGTCTCACCGACGCAAAAATGAAAATAACACTGCCATCTCATTTTAATAGATATGCTGGGTACGATGAATGAATTGTCGTCTCACCGACGCAAAATGAAAATAACACTGCCATCTCATTTTAATAGATATACTGGGTACGATGAATGAATTGTCGTCTCACGGACGCAAAAATGAAAATAACACTGCCATCTCATTTTAATAGATATACTGGGTACACGATGAATGAATTGTCGTCTCACCGACGCCAAAATGAAAATAACACTGCCATCTCATTTTAATAGATATACTGGAATTTTGATGAATGAATTGTCGTCTCACGGACGCAAAATGAAAATAACACTGCCATCTCATTTTAATAGATATACTGGGTACGATGAATGAATTGTCGTCACCGACGCTAACCGCCATCTCATTTTAATAGATATACGCGATGAAAATTGTCGTCTCACGGACGCAAAATAACACTGCCATCTCATTTTAATAGATATACTGGGTACGATGAATGAATTGTCGTCTCACCGACGCCAAAATGGGAAAATAACGACGCTGCCATCTCATTTAATAGATATACGATGAATGAATTGTCGTCTCACGGACGCAAAAATGAAAATAAACACTGACATCTCATTTTAATAGATATACTGGGTACGATGAATTGTCGTCTCACCGACGCAAAAATGAAAATAACACTGCCATCTCATTTTAATAGATATACTGGGTACGATGAATGAATTGTCGTCTCACCGACGCAAAAAATGAAAATAACACTGATATCTCATTTTAATAGATATACTGGGTACGATGAATGAATTGTCGTCTCACCGACGCAAAAATGAAAAATAACACTGCCATCTCATTTTAATAGATATACTGGGTACGATGAATGAATTGTCGTCTCACTGACGCCAAAATGAAAATAACACTGCCATCTCATTTTAATAGATATGAATGAATTGTCGTCTGGTAACACGATATTTTAATAGATATGCCGGGTACGTCTCACCGACGCAAAAATGAAAATAACACTGCCATCTCATTTTAATAGATATACTGGAATTACGATGAATGAATTGTCGTCTCACTGACGCAAAAATGACGCCATCTCATTTTAATAAAAATGATGATGAATGAATTGTCGTCTCACTGCCATCTGACATCATTTTAATAGATATACTGGGTACGATGAATGAATTGTCGTCTCACGCAAAAAATGACGCAAAATGAAAATTGGTCGTCTCACTGACAAAATGAAAATAACACCGACATCATTTTAATAGATAAGTTGGGTACGATGAATGAATTGTCGTCTCACCGACGCAAAATGAAAATAACACTGACATCTCATTTTAATAATAGATATGCTGGGTACGATGAATGAATTGTCGCCCCACCGACGCAAATGAAAATAATAACACTGCTACATCTCATTTAATAGATATGCTGGGTACGATGAATGAATTGTCGTCTCACCGACGCAAAAATGAAAATAACACTGCCATCTCATTTTAATAGATATATCATAATGATGAATGAATTGTCGTTCACCGACGCAAAAAAAATAACACTGACATCTCTATTTAATAGATATGCTGGGCATGATGAATGAATTGTCGTTCACTGACGCAAAAAATGAAAAATAACACTGCCATCCCCATTTTAATAGATATACTGGGTACGATGAATGAATTGAAATGCCCACTGACGCAAAAAATGAAAATAACACCGTTATCTCATTTTAATAGATAGTACGGCATGATGAATAAATTGTCGTCTCACCGACGCAAAATGAAATAACACTGTCACAATCTCATTTAATAGATAAGCTGGGTACGATGACACCGTCGTCTCACCGACGCAAAATGAAAATAACACTGACATCTCATTTTAATAGATATACTGGGTACGATGAATGAATTGTCGTCTCACCGACGCAAAAATGAAAAATAACACTGCCATCTCATTTTAATAGATATACTGGGTACGATGAATGAATTGTCGTCTCACCGACGCAAAATGAAAATAACACTGCCATCTCATTTTAATAGATATATACGATGAATGAATTGTCGTCTACTGACGCAAAAAATGAAAATTGTCGATATCTGGGTACGATGAATGATTGTCGTCTCACTGAAAAATGAAAATAACACTGCCATCTCATTTTAATAGATATACTGGCAACGATGAATGAATTGTCGTCTCACCGACGCAAAAAATGAAAAAACACTGCCATCTCATTTTAATAATAGATATGCTGGGTACGATGAATGAATTGTCGTCTCCACCGACGCAAAAATGAAAATAACACTGCCATCTCATTTTAATAGATATACTGGGTACGATGAATGAATTGTCGTCTCACCGACGCAAAATGAAAATAACACTGCCATCTCATTTTAATAGATATGCTGGGTACGATGAATGAATTGTCGTCTCACCGACGCAAAAATGAAAATAACACTGCCATCTCATTTTAATAGATATACTGGGTACGATGAATGAATTGTCGTCTCACCGACGCAAAAATACTGAAAATAACATTGTCGTCTCACCGACGCCACTGCCATCTCATTTTAATAGATATATTGTCTGGGAAAATACGATTTGAATGAATTGTCGTCTCACCGACGCAAAAATGAAAATAACACTGCCATCTCATTTTAATAGATATACTGGGTACGATGAATGAATTGTCGTCTCACCGACGCAAAAATGAAAATAACACTGCCATCTCATTTTAATAGATATACTGGGTACGATGAATGAATTGTCGTCTCACCGACGCAAAAATGAAAAATAACACTGCCATCTCATTTTTAATAGATATACTGGGTACGATGAATGAATTGTCGTCTCACCGACGCAAAAATGAAAATAACACTGCCATCTCATTTTAATAGATATACTGGGTACGATGAATGAATTGTCGTCTCACCGACGCAAAATGAAAATAACACTGCCATCTCATTTTTAATAGATATACTGGGTACGATGAATGAATTGTCGTCTCACCGACGCAAAATGAAAAATAACACTGCCATCTCATTTTAATAGATATACTGGGTACGATGAATGAATTGTCGTCTCACCGACGCAAAAATGAAAAATAACACTGCCATCTCATTTTAATAGATATACTGGGTACGATGAATGAATTGTCGTCTCACCGACGCAAAAATGAAAATAACACTGCCATCTCATTTTAATAGATATACTGGGTACGATGAATGAATTGTCGTCTCACCGACGCAAAAAATGAAAATAACACTGCCATCTCATTTTAATAGATATACTGGGTACGATGAATGAAATTGTCGTCTCACCATTTTTAATAGATACGCGATGAAAAATGAAAATGAAAATAACACTGCCATCTCATTTTAATAGATATACTGGGTACGATGAATGAATTGTCGTCTCACCGACATAAAAATGAAAATAACACTGCCATCTCATTTTAATAGATATATACTGGGTCGTCTACGATGAATGAATTGTCGTCTCACCGACGCAAAAATGAAAATAACACTGCCATCTCATTTTAATAGATATACTGGGTACGATGAATGAATTGTCGTCTCACCGACGCAAAAATGAAAATAACACTGCCATCTCATTTTTAATAGATATACTGGGTACGATGAATGAATTGTCGTCTCACCGGACGCAAAAATGAAAATAACACTGCCATCTCATTTTAATAGATATACTGGGTACGATGAATGAATTGTCGTCTCACCGACGCAAAAAATGAAAATAACACTGCCATCTCATTTTAATAGATATACTGGGTACGATGAAAATTGTCGTCTCACCGACGCAAAATGAAATAACACTGCCATCTCATTTTAATAGATATATACGATGAATGAATTGTCGTCTCACCGACGCAAAAATGAAAATAACACTGCCATCTCATTTTAATAGATAATGACGATGAATGAATTGTCGTCTCACCGACGCAAAAATGAAAATAACACTGCCATCTCATTTAATAGATATACTGGATGATGAATGAATTGTCGTCTCACCGACGCAAAAATGAAAATAATATTGACATCTCATTTTAATAGATATACTCACGATGAATGAATTGTCGTCTCACGCAAAAATGAAAATAACACTGCCATCTCATTTTAATAGATATACTGGGTACGATGAATGAATTGTCGTCTCACCGACGCAAAAAATGAAAAATAACACTGCCATCTCATTTTAATAGATATACTGGGTACGATGAATGAATTGTCGTCTCACCGACGACGCCAAAAAAAAATAACACTGCCATCTCATTTTAATAGATATACTGGGTACGATGAATGAATTGTCGTCTCACCGACGCAAAAATGAAAATAACACTGCCATCTCATTTTAATAGATATACTGGGTACGATGAATGAATTGTCGTCTCACCGACGCAAAAATGAAAAAATAACACTGCCATCTCATTTTAATAGATATACTGGATGATGAATGAATTGTCGTCTCACCGACGCAAAAATGAAAATAACACTGCCATCTCATTTTAATAGATATGCTGGGTACGATGAATGAATTGTCGTCTCAAAATGAAAATAACACTGCCATCTCATTTTAATAGATAAGCTGGGTACGATGAATGAATTGTCGTCTCACCGACGCAAAAACTGGGTACGATGAATGAATTGTCATCTCACCGACGCAAAAAAAAAATAACACTGCCATCTCATTTTAATAGATATACTGGGTACGATGAATGAATTGTCGTCTCACCGACGCAAAAATGAAAATAACACTGCCATCTCATTTTAATAGATATACTGGTACGATGAATGAATTGTCGTCTCACCGACGCAAAAATGAAAATAACACTGCCATCTCATTTTAATAGATATACTGGGTACGATGAATGAATTGTCGTCTCACGGACGCAAAAATGAAAATAACACTGCCATCTCATTTAATAGATATACTGGGTACGATGAATGAATTGTCGTCTCACCGACGCAAAAATGAAAATAACACTGCCATCTCATTTTAATAGATATACTGGGTACGATGAATGAATTGTCGTCTCACCGACGCAAAAATGAAAATAACACTGCCATCTCATTTTAATAGATATGCTGGGTACGATGAATGAATTGTCGTCTCACCGACGCAAAAATGAAAATAACACTGCCATCTCATTTTAATAGATGCTGGGTCACCGACGATGAATGAATTGTCGTCTCACCGACGCAAAAATGAAAATAACACTGCCATCTCACTGCCATCTTTTAATAGATATGCTGGGTACGATGAATGAATTGTCGTCTCACCGACGCAAAAATGAAAATAACACTGACATCTCATTTTAATAGATATACTGGGTACGATGAATGAATTGTCGTCTCACCGACGCAAAAATGAAAATAACACTGCCATCTCATTTTAATAGATATGCTGGGTACGATGAATGAATTGTCGTCTCACCGACGCAAAATGAAAATAACACTGCCATCTCATTTAATAGATATACTGGGTACGATGAATGAATGTCGTCTCACCGACGCAAAAATGAAAATAACACTGCCATCTCATTTTAATAGATATGCTGGGTACGATGAATGAATTGTCGTCTCACGACGCAAAAATGAAAATAACACTGCCATCTCATTTTAATAGATATACTGGGACGATGAATGAATTGTCGTCTCACCGACGCAAAAATGAAAATAACACTGCCATCTCATTTTAATAGATATACTGGGTACGATGAATGAATTGTCGTCTCACCGACGCAAAAATGAAAATAACACCGCCATCTCATTTTAATAGATATACTGGGTACGATGAATGAATTGTCGTCTCACCGACGCAAAAATGAAAAATAACACTGCCATCTCATTTTAATAGATATGCTGGGTACGATGAATGAATTGTCGTCTCACCGACGCAAAAATGAAAAATAACACTGCCATCTCATTTTAATAGATATTTGGGTAACGATGAATGAATTGTCGTCTCTGACGGGCCATCTCATTTTAATAGATATGTACGATGAATTGTCGTCTCGACCAAAAATGACGCCATCTCATTTTAATAGATAAAAATGAAAAAAATGAAAAACACTGACATCTCATTTTAATAGATATACTGGGTACGATGAATGAATTGTCGTCTCACCGACGCAAAAATGAAAATAACACTGCCATCTCATTTTAATAGATATACTGGGTACGATGAATGAATTGTCGTCTCACCGACGCAAAAATGAAAATAACACTGCCATCTCATTTAATAGATATACTGGGTACGATGAATGAATTGTCGTCTCACCGACGCAAAAAATGAAAATAACACCGCCATCTCATTTTAATAGATATGCTGGGTACGATGAATGAATTGTCGTCTCACCGACGCAAAAAAATGCCATCTCATTTTAAAAATAACACTGCCATCTCATTTTAATAGATATGCTGGGTACGATGAATGAATTGTCGTCTCACCGACGCAAAAATGAAAATAACACTGACATCTCATTTTAATAGATATGCTGGGGATGAATGAATTGTCGACGCAAAAATAAAAATTGTCATCTCACCGACGCAAAAATGAAAATAACACTGCCATCTCATTTTAATAGATATGCTGGGTACGATGAATGAATTGTCGTCTCACCGACGCAAAAATGAAAATAACACTGCCATCTCATTTTAATAGATATACTGGGTACGATGAATGAATTGTCGTCTCACCGACGCAAAAATGAAAATAACACTGACATCTCATTTTAATAGATATGCTGGGACGATGAATAATTGTCGTCTCACCGACGCAAAATGAAATAACACTGCCATCTCATTTTAATAGATATACTGGGTACGATGAATGAATTGTCGTCTCACCGACGCAAAAAATGAAAATAACACTGCCATCTCATTTTAATAGATATACTGGGTACGATGAATGAATTGTCGTCTCACCGACGCAAAAAAAATGAAAATAACACTGCCATCTCATTTTAATAGATATACTGGGTACGATGAATGAATTGTCGTCTCACCACGGACGCAAAAATGAAAATAACACTGCCATCTCATTTTAATAGATATGCTGGGTACGATGAATGAATTGTCGTCTCACCGACGCAAAATGAAAATAACACTGCCATCTCATTTTAATAGATATACTGGGTACGATGAATGAATTGTCGTCTCACGGACGCAAAATGAAAATAACACTGCCATCTCATTTTAATAGATATACTGGGTACGATGAATGAATTGTCGTCTCACCGACGCAAAATGAAAATAACACTGCCATCTCATTTTTAATAGATATACGATGAATGAATTGTCGTCTAACGCAAAATGAAAATAACACTGCCATCTCATTTTAATAGATATACTGGGTACGATGAATGAATTGTCGTCTCACCGACGCCAAAATGAAAATAACACTGCCATCTCATTTAATAGATAGATGGGTACGATGAATGGTGTCGTCTCACGGACGCAAAATGAAAATAACACTGCCATCTCATTTTAATAGATATGCTGGGTACGATGAATGGTGTCGTCTCACCGACGCAAAAATGAAAATAACACTGCCATCTCATTTTAATAGATATACTGGGTACGATGAATGAATTGTCGTCTCACCGACGCAAAAAATGAAAATAACACTGCCATCTCATTTTAATAGATATACTGGGTACGATGAATGAATTGTCGTCTCACGGACGCATTTTGAAAAATGATCTCAAATAGATACTGGGTACGATGCCATCTCCAAAATTTTAATACTGCCATCTCATTTTAATAGGGCTGGAATTACGATGAATGAATTGTCGTCTCACCGACGCAAAAATGAAAATAACACTGCCATCTCATTTTAATAGATATACTGGGTACGATGAATGAATTGTCGTCTCACGGACGCAAAAATGAAAATAACACTGCCATCTCATTTTAATAGATATACTGGGTACGATGAATGAATTGTCGTCTCACCGACGCAAAAATGAAAATAACATTGCCATCTCATTTTAATAGATATACTGGGTACGATGAATGAATTGTCGTCTCACCGACGCAAAATGAAAATAACACTGCCATCTCATTTTAATAGATATACTGGGTACGATGAATGAATTGTCGTCTCACCGACGCAAAAATGAAAAATAACACTGCCATCTCATTTTAATAGATATACTGGGTACGATGAATGAATTGTCGTCTCACCGACGCCAAAAATGAAAATAACACTGCCATCTCATTTTAATAGATATGCTGGGTACGATGAATGAATTGTCGTCTCACCGACGCAAAAATGAAAATAACACTGCCATCTCATTTTAATAGATATGCTGGGTACGATGAATGAATTGTCGTCTCACCGACGCAAAATGAAAATAACACTGCCATCTCATTTTAATAGATATGCTGGGTACGATGAATGAATTGTCGTCTCACGGACGCAAAAATAAAAATAACACTGCCATCTCATTTAATAGATTTGGGTACGATGAATGAATTGTCGTCTCACTGACGCAAAAATGAAAATAACACTGCCATCTCATTTTAATAGATATACTGGGTACGATGAATGAATTGTCGTCTCACCGGACGCAAAAATGAAAATAACACTGCCATCTCATTTTAATAGATATACTGGGTACGATGAATGAAAATGATATCTCGATGAATGAATTGTCGTCTCACCAAACGCAAAAATGAAAAAATAACACTGCCATCTCATTTTAATAGATCTCACCGACGCCTGACGCCAAAATGAAAATAACACTGCCATCTCATTTTAATAGATATGCTGGTACGATGAATGAATTGTCGTCTCACCGACGCAAAAATGAAAATAACACTGCCATCTCATTTTAATAGATATACTTTTGATGAATGAATTGTCGTCTCACCGACGCAAAAATGAAAATAACACTGCCATCTCATTTTAATAGATATACTGGGTATGATGAATGAATTGTCGTCTCACCGACGCAAAAATGAAAATAACACTGACATCTCATTTTAATAGATATGCTGGGTACGATGAATGAATTGTCGTCTCACCGACGCAAAAAATGAAAATAACACTGCCATCTCATTTTTAATAGATATGCTGGGTACGATGAATGAATTGTCGTCTCACCGACGCCAAAATGAAATAACACTGCCATCTCATTTTTAATAGATATACTGGTGATGAATGAATTGTCGTCTCACCGACGCCAAATGAAAATAACACTGCCATCTCATTTTAATAGATATGCTGGGTTTGATGATGAATGAATTGTCGTCTCACCGACGCAAAAAATGAAAATAACACTGCCATCTCATTTAATAGATATGCTGGGTACGATGAATGAATCGTCTCGTTCACCGATCGCAAAATGAAAAATAATGGTGTCGTCTCCGACGCAAAAGATAGAAATAACACTGCCATCTGATTTTGAATTGTCGTCTCACCGACGCAAAATGAAAATAACACTGCCATCTCATTTTAATAGATATACTGGGTTACGATGAATGAATTGTCGTCTCACCGACGCAAAAATGAAAATAACACCGACATCTCATTTAATAGATATGTTAAATTTTGATGAATGAATTGTCGTCTCACCGACGCAAAAATGAAAATAACACTGCCATCTCATTTTAATAGATAGATATGCATGATGGTCGTCTACGATGCAAAAATGAAAATAACACTGACATCATTTTAATAGATATACTAAATACGACGGACGCAAAATGAAAATAACACTGCCATCTCATTTTAATAGATATGCTGGGTACGATGAATGAATTGTCGTCTCACCGACGCAAAATGAAAATAACACTGACATCTCATTTTAATAGATATACTGGGTACGATGAATGAATTGTCGTCTCACCGACGCAAAATGAAAAATAACACTGCCATCTCATTTTTAATAGATATGCTGGGTACGATGAATGAATTGTCGTCTCACCGACGCAAAAATGAAAATAACACTGACATCTCATTTTAATAGATATACTGGGTACGATGAATGAATTGTCGTCTCACCCGACGCAAAATGAAAATAAAAATGATCTCTCATTTTAATAGATATAACACGATGAATTGTCGCTCACCGATTATAAAAATGAAAATCATCATTTTAATAGATATACTGGGTACGATGGAATGAATTGTCGTCTCACCGACGCAAAATGAAAAATAACACTGCCATCTCATTTTAGATATAGATATGAATTGTCGTCTCAATGACGCAAAAAAAAAATAACACTGCCATCCCCATTTTATATAGATATGAATGAATTGTCGTCTCACCGACGCAAAAATGAAAATAACACTGACATCTCATTTTAATAGATATACTGGGGGCAATGAATGAATTTGTCGTCTCCACCGACATAAAAAATGAAAATAACTTTTGGCCATCTCATTTTAATAGATATACTGGGTACGATGAATGAATTGTCGTCTCACCGACGCAAAAAATGAAAATAACACTGCCATCTCATTTTAATAGATATGCTGAATTGGACGATGAATGAATTGTCGTCTCACCGAAAAAACAGAACCGTCACTGCCATCTCATTTTAATAGATATACTGGGTACGATGATGAATTGTCGTCTCACCGACGCAAAATAGAAAATAACACTGACATCTCATTTTAATAGATATGCTGGGTACGATGAATGAATTGTCGTCTCACCGACGCAAAAATGAAAATAACATTGACATCTCATTTTAATAGATATACTGGAATTTTTGATGAATGAATTGTCGTCTCACCGACGCAAAAATGAAAATAACACTGCCATCTCATTTTAATAGATATACTGGGTACGATGAATGAATTGTCGTCTCACCGACGCAAAATGAAATAACCGCCATCTCATTTTTAATAGATATAAATATGAATTGTCGTCACCGACGCAAAATGAAAATAACACTGACATCTCATTTTAATAGATATACTGGGTACGATGAATGAATTGTCGTCTCACCGACGCAAAAATGAAAATAACACTGACATCTCATTTTAATAGATATGCTGGGTACGATGAATGAATTGTCGTCTCACCGACGCAAAATGAAAATAACACTGCCATCTCATTTTAATAGATATACTGGATACGATGAATGAATTGTCGTCTCATTGACGCAAAAAGAAAAATAACCGATCTCATTTAATAAATACTGAAAATGAATTGTCGTCCACTGACGCAAAAATGAAAATAACACTGCCATCTTTTAATAGATATGCTGTGTACGATGAATGAATTGTCGTCTCACCGACGCAAAAATGAAAATAAGACTGCCATCCATTTTAATAGATATACTGGGTACGATGAATGAATTGTCGTCTCACGGACGCAAAAATGAAAATAACACTGCCATCTCATTTTAATAGATATACTGGGCAACGATGAATGAATTGTCGTCTCACCGACGCAAAAATGAAATAACACCGCCATCTCATTTAATAGATATGGAATTTTTGAATGAATTGTCGTCTCACCGACGCAAAAAATGAAAATAACACTGCCATCTCATTTTAATAGATATGCTGGCATTTTGATGAATGAATTGTCGTCTCACCGATGCAAAAATGAAATAACACTGCCATTTTAACAGATCATTTAATAGATATGAACTGTCGTCTCACGACGCAAAATGAATGAATTGTCGTCTCAATTGACGCAAAAATGAAAAAATAACACTGCCATCTCATTTTAATAGATATACTGGTACGATGAATGAATTGTCGTCTCTCACGGACGCCAAAATGAAAATAACACTGACATCTCATTTTAATAGATAGATACTGGGTACGATGAATGAATTGTCGTCTCACGGACGCAAAAAATGAAAATAACACTGCCATCTCATTTTAATAGATATGCTGGGTACGATGAATGAATTGTCGTCTCACCGACGCAAAAATGAAATAACACTGCCATCTCATTTAATAGATATGCTGGTACGATGAATGAATTGTCGTCTCACGGACGCAAAAATGAAAATAACACTGCCATCTCATTTTTAATAGATATACTGGTACGATGATGAATTGTCGTCACGGACGCCAAAATTAAAAAAATAACACCGCCATCTCATTTTAATAGATATGGATAATAGATGAATGAATTGTCGTCTCACCGACGCAAAATGAAAATAACACCGCCATCTCATTTTAATAGATATACTGGGTACGATGAATGAATTGTCGTCTCATGGACATAAAATAAAAATAACACTGCCATCTCATTTTTAATAGATATACTGGTACGAATTGTCGTGCAAAATGAAAATTGTCATCTCACGGACAGGTACGATGAAAATTGTCGTCTGTCAAAATGAAAATAACACTGCCATCTCATTTTAATAGATATGCTGGGTACGATGAATGAATTGTCGTCTCACCGACGCAAAAATGAAAATAACACTGCCATCTCATTTTAATAGATATGTTGGGTACGATGAATGAATTGTCGTCCACCGACGCAAAAAAATGAAAAATAACACCGCCATCTCATTTTAATAGATATACAATGAGAATTTTGATGAATGAATTGTCGTCTCACCGACGCAAAAAATGAAAAATAACACTGACATCTCATTTTAATAGATATACTTACGATAACAGATTGTCGTCTCTCACGGAAAATAACACTGCCATCTCATTTTGTAGATACTGGAATGATGAATGAATTGTCGTCTCACCGACGCAAAATGAAAATAACACTGACATCTCATTTTTAATAGATATACTGGGTACGATGAATGGTGTCGTCTCATGGACGCAAAAATGAAAAAATCTGACATCTCATTTTAATAGATATGCTGGGTACGATGAATGAATTGTCGCACCGACGCAAAATGAAAATAACACTGCCATCTCATTTTAATAGATATACTGGGTACGATGAATGAATTGTCGTCTCACCGACGCAAAATGAAAAAACACTGACATCTCATTTTAATAGATATACTGGGTACGATGAATGAATTGTCGTCTCACCGACGCAAAATGAAAATAACACTGCCATCTCATTTTAATAGATATACTGGGCACGATGAATGAATTGTCGTCACCGACGCCAAAAATGAAAATAACATTGCCATCTCATTTTAATAGATATATGCTGGGTACGATGAATGAATTGTCGTCTCACCGACGCAAAAAATGAAAATAACACTGCCATCTCATTTTAATAGATATGCTGGGTACGATGAATGAATTGTCGTCTCACGGACGCAAAAATGAAAATAACACTGACATCTCATTTTAATAGATATGCTGGGTACGATGAATGAATTGTCGTCTCACGGACGCAAAAATGAAAATAACACTGCCATCTCATTTTAATAGATATACTGGGCACGATGAATTGAATCTCACGGACGCAAAATGAAAAATACTGCCATCTCATTTTAATAGATATACTGGGTACGATGAATGAATTGTCGTCTCACCGACGCAAAATGAAAAATAACACTGCCATCTCATTTTAATAGATATACTGGGTACGATGAATGAATTGTCGTCTCACGGACGCAAAAAATGAAAACACTGACATCTCATTTTAATAGATATACAATGATGAATGAATTGTCGTCTCACCGACGCAAAAAATGAAAATAACACTGCCATCTCATTTTAATAATAGATATACTGGGTACGATGAATGAATTGTCGTCTCACTGACGCAAAAATGAAAATAACACTGCCATCTCATTTTAATAGATATACTGGGTACGATGAATGAATTGTCGTCACCGACGCAAAAATAAAATAACACTGCCATCTCATTTTAGATATACTGGGGGTACGATGAATGAATTGTCGTCTCAACGGACGCAAAAATGAAAATAACACTGACATCTCATTTTAATAGATATACTGGGCACGATGAATGAATTGTCGTCTCACCGACATAAAAATGAAAATAACACTGCCATCTCATTTTAATAGATATACTGGGTACGATGAATGAATTGTCGTCTCACCGACGCAAAATGAAAATAACACCGACATCTCATTTTAATAGATATACTGGGTACGATGAATGAATTGTCGTCTCACCGACGCAAAAATGAAAATAACACTGACATCTCATTTTAATAGATATACTGGGTACGATGAATGAATTGTCGTCTCACCGACGCAAAAATGAAAATAACACTGCCATCTCATTTTAATAGATATACTGGCAATGATGAATGAATTGTCGTCTCACCGACGCAAAAATGAAAATAACACTGCCATCTCATTTTTAATAGATATACTGGGTACGATGAATGAATTGTCGTCTCACCGACGCCAAAATGAAAATAATGTGCTGGGTCGATGAATCATCGTTTAATAGATATACTGGGTAATGATGAATGAATTGTCGTCTCACCGACGCAAAATGAAAATAACACTGACATCTCATTTTAATAGATATACTGATTTTGATGAATGAATTGTCGTCTCACGGACGCAAAAATGAAAATGAATGGTGTCGTCTCACCGACCATCTCATTTTAATAGATATACTGGGTACGATGAATGAATTGTCAGTTCACCGACGCAAAAATGAAAACACTGACATCTCATTTTAATAGATATACCTGGGTACGATGAATGAATTGTCGTCTCACCGACGCAAAAATAAAAATAACACTGCCATCTCATTTTAATAGATTAATACGATGAATATTGTCGTCTCACCGAAAAATGAAAATAACACGCTATCTCATTTAATAGATATATGTACGATGAATGAATTGTCGTCTCAATGGACGCAAAAATGAAAATAACACTGCCATCTCATTTTAATAGATATACTGGGTACGATGAATGAATTGTCGTCTCACGGACGCAAAAATGAAAATAACACTGCCATCTCATTTTAATAGATATACTGGGTAATGATGAATGAATTGTCGTCTCACGGACGCAAAATGAAAATAACACTGCCATCTCATTTTAATAGATACTGGGTACGATGAATGAATTGTCGTCTCACCGACGCATTTAAAAATGTCAAATGAAATAACCTGACATCTCATTTTTAATAGATATGCTGGGTAATGATGAATGAATTGTCGTCTCACGGACGCAAAATGAAAATAACACTGCCATCTCATTTTAATAAATATACTGGGTATGATGAATCTCACCGATAAAAAATGAAAATAACACGACATCTCATTTTAGATATACTGGGTACGATGAATGAATTGTCGTCTCACGGACGCAAAAATGAAAAAAATACCGACATCTCATTTTAATAGATATACTGAATTTTGATGAATGAATTGTCGTCTCACCGACGCCAAAAATGAAATAACATTGACATCTCATTTTAATAGATATACTGGGTACGATGAATGAATTGTCGTCTCACCGACGCAAAAATGAAAATAACACTGCCATCTCATTTTTAGATGAATACTGGGTACGATGAATGAATTGTCGTCTCACCGACAAAAAATGAAAATAACACTGACATCTCATTTTAATAGATATGCTGGGTATGATGAATGAATTGTCGTCTCACCGGACGCAAAATGAAAAATAACACTGCCATCTCATTTTTAATAGATATACTGGGTACGATGAATGAATTGTCGTCTCACCGACGCAAAAAATGAAAATAACATGCCATCTCATTTTAATAGATATACTGGAATTTTATGAATAATTGTCGTCTCACCGACGCAAAAATGAAAATAACACTGCCATATCTCATTTAATAGATATATAATGATGAATGAATTGTCGTCCACCGACGCAAAAATGAAAATAACACTGACATCTCATTTAATAGATATACTGAATTTACGATGAATGAATTGTCGTCTCACGGACGCAAAAATGAAAATAATACTGCCATCTCATTTTTAATAGATATACTGGGTACGATGAATGAATTGTCGTCTCACCGACGCAAAAATGAAAATAACACTGCCATCTCATTTTAATAGATATACTGGGTACGATGAATGAATTGTCGTTCACCGACGCAAAAATGAAAATAACATGCCATCTCATTTAATAGATATGCTACGATGAATGAATTGTCGTCTCACCGACGCAAAAATGAAAAAATAACACTGCCATCTCATTTTAATAGATATACTGGGTACGATAAATGAATTGTCGTCTCACCGACGCAAAAAATGAAAATGCTACATTCTAATAGATATATAGTAATGATGAATGAATTGTCGTCTGACGCAAAAATGAAA
Source organism: Acanthosepion pharaonis (assembly GCA_903632075.3). NCBI lineage: Eukaryota > Metazoa > Mollusca > Cephalopoda > Sepiida > Sepiidae > Acanthosepion > Acanthosepion pharaonis. The sequence goes on from CAHIKZ030004908.1 coordinate 1,786,642, forward strand.
ATGACATCTCATTTTAATAGATATACTGGGTACGATGAATGAATTGTCGTCTCACGGACGCAAAAATGAAAATAACACTGATATCTCATTTTAATAGATATACTGGTACGATGAATGAAATGACGAAAATGAAAATAACACTGCCATCTCATTTTAATAGATATCTGGGTACGATGAATGAATTCATCTCACCGACGCAAAAAAGAAAATATCAATATCTAAAATACTGCATGATGAATGAATTGTCGCCCCTACCGACTGCCATCTCATTTAAATAGATATACTGGGTGCGATGAATGAATTGTCGTCTCACCGACGCAAAATAAATAACACGACATCTCATTTAATGATAACTGGGTCGATGAATAAATTGTCGTCTCACCGACGCAAAAAAAAAAATAACACTGCCATCTCATTTTTAATAGATATATCGGGTGATGAATGAATTGTCGTCTCACTGACGCAAAAATGAAAAATAACACTGCCATCTCATTTTAATAGATATACTGGGTACGATGAATGAATTGTCGTCTCACGGACGACGCAAAATGAAAATGAAATTTGGACGCAAAAAATGAAATAACACTGACATCTCATTTAATAGATATGCCTGGGCAACAAGATGAATGAAATTGCTCGTCTCAACCGCCATCGCATTTAAAATATAAATGAAACACTGAAAATAACCATCTCATTTTAATAGATATACTAAGTAACGATAGATGAATTGTCGTCTCACCGACGCAAAAATGAAATAACACTGCCATCTCATTTAATAGATATGCTGGAATTTACGATGAATGAATGTCGTCTCACCGGACCAAAAATGAAAATAACACTGGACATCTCATTTTAATGAATAGATATACTGGGCAATGAATGAATTGTCAATCTCACCGACATAAAATGAAACCAACCTGCCATCTCATTTTAATAGATATGCCTGGGTACGATGAATGAATTGTCGTCTCACGACGCATAAAAATGAAAATAACACTGACATCTCATTTAATAGATATACTGGAAATGATGAATGAATTGTCGTCTCACCGACGCAAAAATAAAATAACACTGCCATCTCATTTAATAAAGATATACTGGGCAACGATGAATGAAATTGTCGTCCACCGACGCAAAAATGAAAATAACACTGCCATCTCATTTTAATAGATATACTGGAATTTTGATAATGAATTGTCGTCTCACCGACGCAAAATTTACTAGGATATAACGATGAAAGAACTGACGCAAAATGAAAATCTGACATATTTAATAGATATACTGGGTACGATGAATGAAATTGTCGTCTCACGACGCAAAATGAAATAACACTGCCATCTCATTTTAATAGATATGCTGGGTACGATGAATGAATTGTCGTCTCACGGACGCAAAAAAATGAAAAATAACACTGCCATCTCATTTTAATAGATATACTGGGTACAATGATGAATGAATTGTCGTCACGGACGCAAAAATGAAAATAACACTGCCATCTCATTTTTAATAGATATACTCACCGACGGGAAAATAAATGATGAATGAATTGTCGTCTCATCGGACGCAAAATGAAAATAACACTGCCATCTCATTTTAATAGATATACTGGGTACGATGAATGAATTGTCGTCTCACCGACGCAAAATGAAAAAAATGACATCTCATTTTAATAGAACACGATGAATGAATTGTCGTCTCACCGACGCAAAAATAAAAATAACACTGACATCTCATTTTAATAGATATACTGGGTACGATGAATGAATTGTCGTCTCACCGACGCAAAAATGAAAATAACACTGCCATCTCATTTTAATAGATATACTGGGTAATGATGAATGAATTGTCGTCTCACTGACGCAAAAATGAAAATAACATTGTCGTCTGCCATCTCATTTTAATAGATATACTGGGTACGATGAATAAATTGTCGTCTCACCGACATAAAAATGAAAATAACACTGCCATCTCATTTTAATAGATATACTGGGTACGATGAATGAATTGTCGTCTATATGACAACAAATGAAAATAACACTGACATCTCATTTTAATAGATATACTGGGTACGATGAATGAATTGTCGTCCTCACCGACATAAAAATGAAAAAATAACACTGCCATCTCATTTTAATAGATGACATACGATGAATGAATTGTCGTCTCACCGACACCAAAAATGAAAATAACACTGCCATCTCATTTTAATAGATATACATGAAGTAATGAATGAATTGTCGTCATCTAATATGACATAAAAATGAAAATAACAAAATGACATCTCATTTTAATAGATATACTGGGCAATGATGAAAATTGTCATCTCGATGAATGAATTGTCATTACGACGCAAAAATGAAAATAACACTGACATCTCATTTTTAATAGATATGCTGGGTACGATGAATAAATTGTCGTATATGACGCAAAAATGAAAATAACACTGCCATCTCATTTTAATAGATATCGTCTCGCGGCACAATGAATGAATTGTCATCTATATGACGCAAAAAATGAAAATAACACTGACGCAAAATAGAAAATCTCATTTTAATAGATATACAAGGGTACGATGGATAAATTGTCGTCTCACCGACGCAAAAATGAAAATAACACTGCCATCTCATTTTAATGAATATGCTGGGTACGATGAATAAATTGTCATCTATATGACGCAAAAAATGAAAATAACACTGCCATCTCATTTTAATAGATATACTGGGTATGATGGATAAATTGTCATCTATATGACACAAAAATGAAAATAACACTGACATCTCATTTTAATAGATATACTGGTACGATGAATGAATTGTCGTCTGATGACGCAAAATGAAAATAACACTGACATCTCATTTTAATAGATATACGATGAATGGTGCATCAACCACCGTGCAAAAATAAATTTGACATCTCATTTAATAGATATGCTGGGTACGATGAATGAATTGTAAAAATGAAAATAACACTGACATCTCATTTTAATAGATATACAGGGTGCGATGGATAAATTGTCATCTCACCGACGCAAAAATGAAAATAACACTGCCATCTCATTTTAATAGATATACAGCGTGCGATGGATAAATTGTCGTCTATATGACACAAAAATGAAAATAACACTGCCATCTCATTTTAATAGATATACTGGGTGCGATGGATGAATTGTCATCTCACCGACGCAAAATGAAAACAACACTGACATCTCATTTTAATAGATATACACCGACGTGCGATGAATAAAATTGTCATCTCATTTTTAAATTGACGCAAAAACATGAAAAATAACACTGACATCTCATTTTAATAGATATGCTGGGTGCAATGGATAAATTGTCGTCTATATGACACAAAAATGAAAATAACACTGACATCTCATTTTAATAGATATGCAGTGCGATGGATAATCTGTTGTCATCTATATGACAAAAAATGAAAATAACACTGACATCTCATTTTAATATAGATATACTGGGTACGATGAATAAATTGTCATCTACCGACGACAAAAAATGAAAAATAACACTGACATCTCATTTTAATAGATATACAGGGTACGATGAATAAATTGTCATCTCATGACGCAAAAATGAAAAATAACACTGACATCTCATTTTAATAGATATACAGGGTACGATGGATAAATTGTCATCTATATGACACAAAATGAAAATAACACTGACATCTCATTTTAATAGATATACAGCGTGCGATGGATAAATTGTCGTCTATATGACGCAAAAATGAAAATAACACTGCCATCTCATTTTAATAGATATACTGGGTGATGAATAGCGTGCGATGGATAAATTGTCATCTATATGACGCAAAAATGAAAATAACACTGACATCTCATTTTAATAGATATACAGCGTACGATGGATGAATTGTCGTCTATATGACAAAAAATGAAAAATAACACTGCCATCTCATTTTAATAGATATACAGCGTAATGTATGGAAATTGTCATCTACTGGGTGCGATGAATGATGACAAAAATGAAAATAACACTGCCATCTCATTTTAATAGATATACAGTACGATGGATAAATTGTCATCTATATGACACAAAATAAAAATAACACTGACATCTCATTTTAATAGATATACAGCGTGCAATGAATAAATTGTCATCTATATGACACAAAATGAAAATAACACTCAATTCTCATTTTAATAGATATACAGCGTGTAATGGATAAATTGTCATCTATATGACAAAATGAAAATAAACTGACATCTCATTTCAATAGATATACTGGATTTTTGAAAAAATAGATATTTTAATAGATATACAAAGCGTGACGGATAAATTGTCATCTATATGACACAAAAACAAAAATAACACTGACATCCTTACATTTTAACAGATATACAGCGTGCGATGGATAAATTGTCATCTATATGACACAAAAATGAAAATAACAATTGGACATCTCATTTTAATAGATACAATAGGTAATGGATAAATTGTCATCTATATGACACAAAAATGAAAATACTGACATCTCATTTTAATAGATATACAGCGTAATGGATAAATTGTCATCTATATGACACAAAATGAAAAAAATGAAAAATAACGTAAAGATGGATAAACTGACATCTCATTTTAATAGATATACAGCGTGTAATGGATAAATTGTCATCTATATGACATCTCAAAAATGAAAATAACACTGACTTCTCATTTTAATAGATATACAGCGTCATCTAATGATAAATTGTCATCTATATGATACAAAAATGAAAAATAACACTGACATCTCATTTTAATAGATATACAGCAAGTAATGGATAAATTGTCATCTATATGACACAAAAATGAAAATAACACTGACATCTCATTTTAATAGATATACAGCGTGTAATGGATAAATTGTCATCTATATGACACAAAAATGAAAATAACATGACATCTCATTTTAATAGATATACAGCGTAATGGATAAATTGTCATCTATATGACACAAAAATGAAAATAACACTGACATCTCATTTTAATAGATATACATTGCATCTATATGGAAAATAAATTCTCGTTTTAATAGACAAAAAATGGATAAATTGTCATCTATGACACAAAATGAAAATAACACTGACATCTCATTTTAATAGATATACATCAATGGATAAATTGTCATCTATATGACAAAAATGAAAATAACACTGACTTCATTCATTTAATAGATATACAGCGTGCAATGGATAAATTGTCATCTATATGACACAAAAATGAAAATAACACTGACATCTCATTTTAATAGATATACAGCGTGCAATGGATAAATTGTCATCTATATGACACAAAAATGAAAATAACACTGACATCTCATTTTAATAGATATACAGTGTAATGGATAAATTGTCATCTATATGAAAAATGAAAATAACACTGACATCTCATTTTAATAGATATACAGCGTGCGATGGATAAATTGTCATCTATATGACACAAAAATGAAAATAACACTGACTTCTCATTTTAATAGATATACAGCGTGCGATGGATAAATTGTCATCTATATGACACAAAAATGAAAATAACACTGACATCTCATTTTAATAGATATACAGCGTGCGATGGATAAATTGTCATCTATATGACACAAAAATGAAAATAACACTGACATCTCATTTTAATAGATATACAGCGTGCAATGGATAAATTGTCATCTATATGACAAAAATGAAAATAACACTGACATCTCATTTTAATAGATATACAGCGTTGTAAATGGATAAATTGTCATCTATATGACAAAAATGAAAAAATGACATCTCATTTTAAAATAACACTGACATGGATCATCATTGACACAAAAATGAAAAATAACAGATCATTTTAATAGATATAGCGTGCGATGGATAAATTGTCATCTATATGACACAAAATGAAAATAACACTGACATCTCATTTTAATAGATATACAGCGTGCGATGGATAAAATTGTCATCTATATGACACAAATGGATAAATTGTGATCAAAATGAAAAAATAACACTGACATCTCATTTTAATAGATATACAGCGTGCGATGGATAAATTGTCATCTATATGACACAAAAATGAAAATAACACTGACATCTCATTTTAATAGATATACAGCGTGCGATGGATAAATTGTCATCTATATGACACAAAATGAAAAAATAACACTGACATCTCATTTTAATAGATATACAGCGTGCGATGGATAAATTGTCATGAAAAAACACTGACATCTCATTTTAATAGACATAAAATGGAAAATGAACAAAAATGACATCTCATTTTAATAGATATACAGCGTGATGGATAAATTGTCATCTATATGACACAAAAATGAAAAATAATACTGACATCTCATTTTAATAGATATACAGCGTGCGATGGATAAATTGTCATCTATATGACACAAAATGAAAAAATAACACTGACATCTCATTTTAATAGATATACAGCGTGCGATGGATAAATTGTCATCTATAAGGACACAAAAATGAAAATAACACTGACATCTCATTTTAATAGATATACAGCGTGCGATGGATAAATTGTCATCTATATGACACAAAATAGAAAATAACACTGACATCTCATTTTAATAGATATACAGCGTGCGATGGATAAATTGTCATCTATATGACACAAAATGAAAATAACACTGACATCTCATTTTAATAGATATACAGCGTGCGATGGATAAATTGTCATCTATATGACACAAAATGAAAAATAACACTGACATCTCATTTTAATAGATATACAGCGTGCGGGGATGGATAAATTGTCATCTATATGACACAAAATGAAAATAACACTGACATCTCATTTTAATAGATATAGATAGGGCGATGGATAAATTGTCATCTATATGACACAAAAATGAAAATAACACTGACATCTCATTTTAATAGATATACAGCGTGCGATGGATAAATTGTCATCTATATGACACAAAATGAAAATAACACTGACATCTCATTTTAATAGATATACAGCGTGCGATGGATAAATTGTCATCTATATGACACAAAATGAAAAATAACACTGACATCTCATTTTAATAGATATACAGCGTATGATGGATAAATTGTCATCTATATGACACAAAATGAAAATAACACTGACATCTCATTTTAATAGATATACAGCGTGCGATGGATAAATTGTCATCTATATGACACAAAATGAAAATAACACTGACATCTCATTTTAATAGATATAGCGCAATGGATAAATTGTCATCTATATGACACAAAATGAAAATAACACTGATGCATTTTAATAGATGGATAAATTGTCATCTATATGACACAAAATGAAAAAATAACACTGACATCTCATTTTAATAGATATACAGTGCGATGGATAAATTGTCATCTATATGACACAAAATGAAAATAACACTGACATCTCATTTTTAATAGATATACAGCGTGCGATGGATAAATTGTCATCATGACACAAAAATGAAAATAACACTGACATCTCATTTTAATAGATATACAGTGCGATGGATAAATTGTCATCTATATGACACAAAAATGAAAATAACACTGACATCTCATTTTAATAGATATACAGCGTGCGATGGATAAATTGTCATCTATATGACACAAAAATGAAAATAACACTGACATCTCATTTTAATAGATATAATAAATTGTGCGATGGATAAATTGTCATCTATATGACATAAAATGAAAATAACACTGACATCTCATTTTAGATATATACAGCGTGCGATGGATAAATTGATATGACACAAACAGACATCTCATTTTAATAGCGCGATGGATAAATTGTCATCTATATGACACAAAATGAAAATAACACTGACATCATTTTAATAGATATACAGCGTGCGATGGATAAATTGTCATCTATATGACACAAAAATGAAAATAACACTGACATCTCATTTTAATAGATATACAGCGTGCGATGGATAAATTGTCATCTATATGACACAAAAATGAAAATAACACTGACATCTCATTTTAATAGATATACAGCAAAAGAAAATGATGGATAAAATTGTCATCTATATGACACAAAATGAAAATAACACTGACATCTCATTTTAATAGATATACAGCGTGTAATGGATAAATTGTCATCATATGATATGATGAAAAAAATGACAATTTAAAATAACACTGATAAATCTCATTTTAACACTGATAGATATATATACAGCGTGCGATGGATAAATTGTCATCTATGGATGAAAAATAACACTGACATCTCATTTTAGATATCTGAGATGGATGACACAAAATGAGAAAATAACACTGACATCTCATTTTAATAGATATACAAAAGTGATGGATAAATTGTCATCTATATGACACAAAAATGAAAATAACACTGACATCTCATTTTAATAGATATACAGCGTAAAGGATGGATAAATTGTCATCTATATGACACAAAATGAAAATAACACTGACATCTCATTTTAATAGATATACAGCGTGCGATGGATAAATTGTCATCTATATGACAAAATGAAAAATAACACTGACATCTCATTTTAATAGATATACAGCGTGTGATGGATAAATTGTCATCTATATGACACAAAAATGAAAATAACACTGACATCTCATTTTAATAGATATACAGCAAGGATGGATAAATTGTCATCTATATGACACAAAAATGAAAAATAACACTGACATCTCATTTTAATAGATATACAGCGTGATAAATGGATAAATTGTCATCTATATGACACAAAAATGAAAATAACACTGACATCTCATTTAATAGATATACACAGCGTGCGATGGATAAATTGTCATCTATATGACACAAAAATGAAAATAACACTGACATCTCATTTTAATAGATATACAGCGTAAAGTGGATGGATAAATTGTCATCTATATGACACAAAATGAAAAACAACACTGACATCTCATTTTAATAGATATACAGCGTGCGATGGATAAATTGTCATCTATATGACACAAAATGAAAATAACACTGACATCTCATTTTAATAGATATACAGCGTAATGGATAAATTGTCATCTATATGACAAAAATGAAAAAACACTGACATCTCATTTTAATAGATATACAGCGTGCGATGGATAAATTGTCATCTATATGACACAAAAATGAAAATAACACTGACATCTCATTTTAATAGATATACAGCGTGCGATGGATAAATGACACAAACATGTGACATCTCTATATGACATAAAAAATGACACAAAAAAAAATAACACTGACATCTCATTTTAATAGATATACAGCGTAAAATGGATAAATTGTCATCTATATGACACAAAATGAAAATAACATCTCATTTTTAATAGACATCTCATTTTAATTTTAATATATACAGCGTGTGATGGATAAATTGTCATCTATATGACACAAAATGAAAATAACACTGACATCTCATTTAATAGATATACAGCGTGTAATGGATAAATTGTCATCTATATGACACAAAAATGAAAATAACACTGACATTCATTTTAATAGATATACAGCGTAATGGATAAATTGTCATCTATATGACACAAAAAATGAAAATAACACTGACATCTCATTTTAATAGATATACAGCGGGCGATGGATAAATTGTCATCTATATGACACAAAATGAAAATAACACTGACATCTCATTTTAATAGATATACAGCGTGTAAATGGATAAATTGATGGACACAAAAATAAATTGTCATCTATATGACACAAAATGAAAATAACACTGACATCTCATTTTTTATTTGATGGATAAATTGTCATCTATATGACACAAAAATGAAAATAACACTGACATCTCATTTTTTAATAGATATACAACTGCGATGGATAAATTGTCATCTATATGACATAAAATGAAAATAACACTGACATCTCATTTTAATAGATATACAGCGTGCGATGGATAAATTGTCATCTATATGACACAAAAATGAAAATAACACTGACATCTCATTTTAATAGATATACAGCGTGCGATGGATAAATTGTCATCTATATGACACAAAAATGAAAATAACACTGACATCTCATTTTAATAGATATACAGCGTGCGATGGATAAATTGTCATCTATATGACACAAAAATGAAAATAACACTGACATCTCATTTTAATAGATATACAGCGTGCGATGGATAAATTGTCATCTATATGACAATAAAAAAATGAAAATAACACTGACATCTCATTTTAATAGATATACAGCGCGATGGATAAATTGTCATCTATATGACACAAAAATGAAAAAATAACACTGACATCTCATTTTAATAGATATACAGCGTGCGATGGATAAATTGTCATCTATATGACACAAAATGAAAAATAACACTGACATCTCATTTTAATAGATATACAGCGTCGATGGATAAATTATCATCTATATGACATAAAAATGAAAATAACACTGACTTCTCATTTTAATAGATATACAGCGTGCAGATGGATAAATTGTCATCTATATGACATAAAATGAAAAATAACACTGACATCTCATTTTAATAGATATACCCGATGGATAAATTGTCATCTATATGACACAAAATGAAAATAACACTGACATCTCATTTTAATAGATATACATATGCGATGGATAAATTGTCATCTATATGACAAAATGAAAAAAAATGACATCCTCATTTTAAAGATAACACTGACATTGTCATTTTGACACAAATAAAATATATCCATTTTAATAGATGGATAAATTGTCATCTATATGACACAAAATGAAAAATCTTACTGACATCTCATTTTAATAGATATACATCTATATGACACGATGGACATCTAAATTGCGAAATAAAATTGTCAAATAACACAAAATGAAAATAACATCTCATTTTAATAGACATATGACAAAATTAACACACATCTCAAAAATGAAAATAACACTGACATCTCATTTTAATAGATATACAGCAAAGGATGGATAAATTGTCATCTATATGACACAAAATGAAAATAACACTGACATCTCATTTTTTTAATAGATGGATAAATATCTATATGACACAAAAAATGGATCAAATTAGATTACGTGCGATGGATAAATGATCTATATGACACAAAAATGAAAATAACACTGACATCTCATTTTAATAGATATACAGCGTGCGATGGATAAATTGTCATCTATATGACACAAAAATGAAAATAACACTGACATCTTAATAGATAATAGCGTGGATGGATAAATTGTCATCTATATGACACAAAAAATGAAAATAACACTGACATCTCATTTAATAGATATACAGCGATGGATAAATTGTCATCTATATGACAAAAATGAAAATAACACTGACATCTCATTTTAATAGATATACAAAAGGATGGATAAATTGTCATCTATATGACACAAAATGAAAATAACACTGACATCTCATTTTAATAGATATACAGCGTGCGATGGATAAATTGTCATCTATATGACACAAAAATGAAAATAACACTGACATCTCATTTTTAATAGATATACATCGTGCGATGGATAAATTGTCATCTATATGACACAAAAAAAAATGAAAATAACACTGACATCTCATTTTAATAGATATACAGCGTGCGATGGATAAATTGTCATCTATATGACACAAAATGAAAAATAACACTGACATCTCATTTTAATAGATATAAAGCGTGTGATGGATAAATTGTCATCTATAGCGCGATGGACACAAAAATACAAAAAAAAATAACACTGACATCTCATTTTAATAGATATACAGCGTAAACAATGGATAAATTGTCATCTATATGACACAAAATGAAAAATAACACTGACATCTATTTAATTAGTTGATGGATAAATTGTCATCTATATGACACAAAAATGAAAATAACACTGACATCTCATTTTAATACGTGCGATGGATAAATTGTCATCTATATGACAAAATGAAAATAACACTGGACATCTCATTTTAATAGATATACAGTAATGGATAAATTGTCATCTATATGACACAAAACAAAATAACACTGACATCTCATTTTAATAGATATACAGCGTGCGATGGATAAATTGTCATCTATATGACACAAAATGAAAAAATAACACTCTCATTTTAATAGATATACAGCGTGCGATGGATAAATTGTCATCTATATGACACAAAAAATGAAAAAACACTGACATCTCATTTTTAATAGATATAAAGGTGCGATGGATAAATTGTCATCTATATGACAAAAATGAAAATAACACTGACATCTCATTTTTGTTGAGATATTAGCGTACAAACATGGATAAATTGTCATCTATATGACACAAAATGAAAAATAACACTGATATCTCATTTTATTAGATAAATAATGGTCATCTATATGACAAAAAATGAAAATAACACTGACATCTCATTTTAATAGATATAAAAGATGGATAAATTGTCATCTATATGACACAAAATGAAAATAACACTGACATCTCATTTTAATAGATACAGCGTGCGATGGATAAATTGTCATCTATATGACATAAAATGAAAATAACACTGACATCTCATTTTAATAGATATACAGCGCAAGGATGGATAAATTGTCATCCATATGACACAAAATGAAAATAACACTGACATCTCATTTTAATAGATATACAGCGTGCGATGGATAAATTGTCATCTATATGACATAAAATGAAAATAACACTGACATCTCATTTTAATAGATATACAGTGCGATGGATAAATTGTCATCTATATGACACAAAAATGAAAATAACACTGACATCTCATTTAATAGATATACAGCGTAAGCGATGGATAAATTGTCATCTATATGACAAAATGAAAAAATAACACTGACATCTCATTTAATAGATATGTTATGATGGATGGAAATTGTCATCTATATGACACAAAAATGAAAATAACACTGACATCTCATTTTAATAGATATAAAGCGGTGATGGATAAATTGTCATTCATATGACACAAAATGAAAATAATACTGACATCTCATTTAATAGATATACAGCGTGCGATGGATAAATTGTCATCTATATGACACAAAAATGAAAAATAACACTGACATCTCATTTTAATAGATATACAGCAAGCGATGGATAAATTGTCATCTATATGACACAAAAATGAAAAATAACACTGACATCTCATTTTAATAGATATATGAAGCGTGGATGGATAAATTGTCATCTATATGACACAAAAAATGAAAATAACACTGACATCTCATTTTAATAGATATAGTGTGATGGATAAATTCGTCATCTATATGACACACAAAATGAAAAATAACACTGACATCTCATTTTAATAGATATACAGCGCGATGGATAATTGTCATCTATATGACACAAAATGAAAAATAACACTGACATCTCATTTTAATAGATATACAGCGTTAGATGGATAAATTATTATCTATATGACACAAAAATGAAAATAACACTGATATCTCATTTAATAGATATACAGCGTGCGATGGATAAATTGTCATCTATATACACAAAAATGAAAATAACACTGACATCTCATTTTAATAGATATACAGCGTGCGGGATGGATGTTAAATTGTCATCTATGACACAAAATGAAAATAACACTGACATCTCATTTTTAATAGATATACAGCGTGCGATGGATAAATTGTCATCTATATGACACAAAAATGAAAATAACACTGACATCTCATTTTAATAGATATACAGCGTGCGATGGATAAATTGTCATCTATATGACACAAAATGAAATAACACTGACATCTCATTTTAATAGATATACAGCGTGCAATGAATGAATTGTCGTCTCACGGACGCAAAGTCGAAAAATAACACTGCCATCTCATTTAATAGATATACTGGGTACGATGAATGAATTGTCGTCTCAATTGACGCAAAAATGAAAATAACATTGCCATCTCATTTAATAGATATAATTGGGTACGATGAATGAATTGTCGTCTCACGGACGCAAAAATGAAAAAACGCTGACATCTCATTTTAATAGATATACTGGGTACGATGAATGAATTGTCACCACGGACGCAAAAATGAAAATAAATACTGCCATCTCATTTAATAGATATACTGGTACGATGAATGAATTGTCGTCTCACTGACGCAAAATGAAAATAACACTGCCATCTTCATTTAATAGATATGGGTACGATGAATGAATTGTCGTCTCACCGACGCAAAATGAAAATAACACTGACATCTCATTTTAATAGATATACTGGGTACGATGAATGAATTGAATTAATGTCATTTTAATAGATATCTGGGTACGATGAATGAATTGTCGTCTCACGGAAAAATGAAAAATAACACTGACATCTCATTTTAATAGATATACTGTGTAATGATGAATGAATTGTCGTCTCACCGACGCAAAATGAAAATAACACTGCCATCTCATTTTAATAGATATACTGGGCATGATGAATGAAATCTGTCGTCTCACGGACGCAAAATGAAAATAACACTGACATCTCATTTTAATAGATATACTAAAATGATGAATGAAATTGTCGTCTCACGACGCAAAAATGAAAATAACACTGCTATCTCATTTTAATAGATATACTGGGTACGATGAATGAATTGTCGTCTCACGGACGCAAAAATGAAAATAACACTGACATCTCATTTTTAATAGATACTGGGTAATGATGAATGAATTGTCGCTGTCTCACGGACGCAAAAAATGAAAATAACACTGACATCTCATTTTAATAATAGATATACTGGGCATGGGATGAATGAATTGTCGTCTCACGGACGCAAAAATGAAAATAAATTGACATCTCATTTTAATAGATATACTGATACGATGAATGAATTGTCGTCTCACCGACGCAAAAATAAAAATAACACTGACATCTCATTTTAATAGATATACTGGGTACGATGAATGAATTGTCGTCTCACCGACGCAAAACAGAAAATAACACTGCCATCTCATTTTGGCTGGATATACTGTACGATGAATGAATTGTCGTCTCGATGACGCAAAATGAAAAATAACACTGCCATCTCATTTTAATAGATATACTGGGTACGATGAATGAATTGGTCGTTCACCGACGCAAAAATGAAAATAACACTGCCATCTCATTTTAATAGATATACTGGGTACGATGAATGAATTGTCGTCTCACCGACGCAAAAATGAAAATAACACTGCCATCTCATTTTAATAGATATATGATGAATGAATTGTCTCTCACCGATGAATGAATTGGTCGTCTCATTGACGCAAAAATGAAAATAACACTGCCATCTCATTTTAATAGATATACTGGGTACGATGAATGAATTGTCGTCTCACCGACGCAAAAATGAAAAAATAACACTGCCATCTCATTTTAATAGATATACTGGGTTTTGATGAATGAATTGTCGTCTCACGGACCGACGACATCTCATTTTAAAAAATGAAAATGGTGTCAAACCACGGACGCAAAAATGAAAATAACACTGCCATCTCATTTTAATAGATATACTGGGTTTGATGAATGAATTGTCGTCACGATGCAAAATGAAAATAACACTGCCATCTCATTTTAATAGATATACTCGATGAATGAATTGTCGTCTGACGCAAAAAATGAAAATAACACTGCCATCTCATTTTAATAGATATACTGGGTACGATGAATGAATTGTCGTCTCACCGACGCAAAAATGAAAAAATAACATTTTTGCCATCTCGATGAATGAATTTTAATAGATATACTGCCATCTCATTTACGATGAATGGTGTCGTCTCATCTCAAAATGACGCCATCTCATTTAATAGATAAAAATGCAAAAAAAAAATAACACTGCCATCTCATTTTAATAGATATACTGGGTACGATGAATGAATTGTCGTCTCACCGACGCAAAAAATGAAAATAACACTGCCATCTCATTTTAATAGAACATGATGAATGAATTGTCGTCTCACCATCTCACTGCCATCTCATTTTAATAGATATACTGGGTACGATGAATGAATTGTCGTCTCACCGACGCAAAAATGAAAATAACACTGCCATCTCATTTTATTAGATTTTAATAGAGATATGCTGGGTACGATGAATGAATTGTCGTCTCACCGACGCAAAAATGAAAAACACCGCCATCTCATTTTAATAGATATACTGGGTACGATGAATGAATTGTCGTCTCACCGACGCAAAAATGAAAATAACACTGCCATCTCATTTTAATAGATATACTGGGTACGATGAATGAAAATTGTCGTCTCACCGACAAAAATGAAAATAACACTGCCATCTCATTTTAATAGATATACTGGGTACGAATAATTATCGTCTCACGACGCAAAATGAAAAATAAACACTGCCATCTCATTTAATAGATATATGAATGAATTGTCGTCTCACCGACGCAAAATGAAAATAACACTGCCATCTCATTTTAATAGATATACTGGGTACGATGAATGAATTGTCAAAAATGTAACACTGCCACCGACGCGAAAATCACCGACGCAAAAAAAATAACACTGCCATCTCATTTTAATAGATATGCTGGGTACGATGAATGGTGTCTCGTCTGAAATTGTCGTCTCACTGACGTAAAAAATGAAAATAACACTGCCATCTCATTTTAATAGATATACTGGGTACGATGAATGAAATTGTCGTCTCACTGACGCAAAAATGAAAATAACACTGCCATCTCATTTTAATAGATATGCTGGGCATGATGAATGAATTGTCGTCTCACCGACGCAAAATGAAAAATAACACCGCCATCTCATTTTAATAGACATATACTGGGTAGATGAATGAATTGTCGTCTCACCGACGCAAAAATGAAAAACAACGCCATCTCATTTTAATAGATATGCTGGGTACGATGAATGAATTGTCGTCTCACCGACGCAAAAAAAAAATAGATACACTGACATCTCATTTTTAATAGATATACTGGGTACGATGAATGAATTGTCGTCTCACCGACATAAAAATGAAAATAACACTGCCATCTCATTTCATATTTTAATAGATATAACATCTGCATCTCATTTTAATAGATGGGTACGATGAATGAATTGTCGTCTCACCGACGCAAAAAATGAAAATAACACTGCCATCTCATTTTAATAGATATACTGGGTATGATGAATGAATTGTCGTCTCACCGACGCAAAAAAATGAAAATAACACTGCCATCTCATTTTTAATAGATATGCTGGGTGATGAATGGTGTCGTACGATGAATGAACTTGTCGTTTTACCGACGCAAAACGAAAAATAACACTGCCATCTCATTTTAATAGATATACGATGAACGAATTGTCGTCTCACCGATGCAAAAATGAAAAAACACTGCCATCTCATTTTTAATAGATATACTCACGATGAATGAATTGTCGTCTCACCGACGCAAAATGAAAATAACACTGCCATCTCATTTTAATAGATATGCTGGGTACGATGAATGAATTGTCGTCTCACCGACATAAAAATGAAAATAACACTGACATCTCATTTTAATAGATATACTGGGTACGATGAATGAATTGTCGTCTCACCGACGCAAAAAATGAAAATAACACTGACATCTCATTTTAATAGATATGCTGGGTACGATGAATGAATTGTCGTCTCACGGACGCAAAAATGAAAATAACACTGCCATCTCATTTTAATAGATATACTGGGTACGATGAATGAATTGTCGTCTCACCGACGCAAAATGAAAATAACACTGCCATCTCATTTTAATAGATATACTGGGTACGATGAATGAATTGTCGTCTCACCGACGCAAAAATGAAATAACACTGCCATCTCATTTTAATAGATATACTGGGTACGATGAATGAATTGTCGTCTCACCGACATAAAAATGAAAATAACACTATCATCATTTTAATAGATATACTGGGTACGATGAATGAATTGTCGTCTCACGGACGCAAAATGAAAATAACACTGACATCTCATTTTAATAGATATACTGGGTACGATGAATGAATTGTCGTCTCACCGACGCAAAAATGAAAATAACACTGCCATCTCATTTTAATAGATATACTGGGTACGATGAATGAATTGTCGTCTCACCGACGCAAAATGACAAAATAACACTGCCATCTCATTTTAATAGATATACTAGGGTACGATGAATGAATTGTCGTCTCACGGACGCAAAAATGAAAATAACACTGACATCTCATTTTAATAGATATACTGGGTACGATGAATGAATTGTCGTCTCACCGACGCAAAAATGAAAATAACACTGCCATCTCATTTTTAATAGATATACTGAATTTTGATGAATCGTCTACCGACGCAAAAATGAAAATAACACTGCCATCCTCATTTTAATAGATATACTGGGTACGATGAATGAATTGTCGTCTCACCGACGCAAAATGAAAATAACACTGCCATCTCATTTTAATAGATATACTGGGTACGATGAATGAATGTCGTCTCACCGACGCAAAAATGAAAAATAACACTGCCATCTCATTTTAAATAATAGATATGCTGGGTACGATGAATGAATTGTCGTCTCACCGACGCAAAAATGAAAATAACACTGCCATCTCATTTTTAATAGATATACTGGGTACGATGAATGAATTGTCGTCTCACCGACGCAAAATGAAAAATAACACTGCCATCTCAGATTTTAATAGATATGAATTGTCGTCTCACGATGCAAAATGAAAATAAATTGTCGTCTCATTTTAATAGATATACTGGGTACGATGAAAAATGAAAATAACACTGCCATCTCATTTTAATAGATATACTGGGTACGATGAATGAATTGTCGTCTCACCGACGCAAAAATGAAAATAACACTGCCATCTCATTTTAATAGATATACGTACGATGAATGAATTGTCGTCTCACCGACGCAAAATGAAAATAACACTGCCATCTCATTTAATAGATATACTGGGTACGATGAATGAATTGTCGTCTCACCGACGCAAAATGAAAATAACACTGCCATCTCATTTAATAGATATACTGGGTACGATGAATGAATTGTCGTCTCACCGACGCAAAAATGAAAATAACACTGCCATCTCATTTTAATAGATATGCTGGGTACGATGAATGAATTGTCGTCTCACCGACGCAAAAATGAAAATAACACTGCCATCTCATTTTAATAGATATACTGGGTACGATGAATGAATTGTCGTCTCACCGATTGTCTCATTTTAATAGATATGTCTCGATGAATGAATTGTCGTCTCACCGACGCAAAATGAAAATAATACTGCCATCTCATTTTAATAGATATGCTGGGTACGATGAATGGTGTCGTCTCACCGACGCAAAAATGAAAATAACACTGCCATCTCATTTTAATAGATATGCTGGGTACGATGAATGAATTGTCGTCTCACCGACATAAAAAATGAAAATAACACTGCCATCTCATTTTAATAGATATACTGGGTACGATGAATGAATTGTCGTCTCACCGACGCAAAATGAAAATAAACTGCCATCTCATTTTAATAGATATACTGGGTACGATGAATGAATTGTCGTCTCACCGACGCAAAATGAAAATAACACTGCCATCTCATTTTAATAGATATACTGGGTACGATGAATGAATTGTCGTCTCACCGACGCAAAATGAAAATAACACTGCCATCTCATTTTAATAGATATACTAGATTACGATGAATGAATTGTCGTCTCACCGACGCAAAAATGAAAATAACACTGCCATCTCATTTTAATAGATATACTGGGTACGATGAATGAATTGTCGTCTCACCGACGCAAAATGAAAATAACACTGACATCTCATTTTAATAGATATACTGGGTACGATGAATGAAAAAATTGTCGTCTCACCGACGCAAAAAATGAAAATAACACTGCCATCTCATTTTAATAGATATACTGGGTACGATGAATGAATTGTCGTCTCACCGACGCAAAAATGAAAATAACACTGCCATCTCATTTTAATAGATATTTGAATGATGAATGAATTGTCGTCTCACCGACGCAAAATGAAAATAACACTGCCATCTCATTTTAATGATATGCTGGGTACGATGAATGAATTGTCGTCTCACCGACGCAAAAATGAAAATAACACTGCCATCTCATTTTAATAGATATGCTGAATTTGCGATGAATGAATTGTCGTCTCACCGACAAAAAATGAAAATAACACTGCCATCTCATTTTAATAGATATACTGGGTACGATGAATGAATTGTCGTCTCACCGACGCAAAATGAAAATAACACTGCCATCTCATTTTAATAGATATACTGGGTACGATGAATGAATTGTCGTCTCACCGACGCAAAAATGAAAATAACACTGCCATCTCATTTTAATAGATATACTGGGTACGATGAATGAATTGTCGTCTCACCGACGCAAAATGAAAATAACACTGCCATCTCATTTTAATAGATATGCTGGGTACGATGAATGAATTGTCGTCTCACCGACGCAAAATGAAAATAACACTGCCATCTCATTTTAATAGATATGCTGGGTACGATGAATGAATTGTCGTCTCACCGACGCAAAAATGAAAATAACACTGCCATCTCATTTTAATAGATATACTGGGTACGATGAATGAATTGTCGTCTCACCGACGCAAAAATGAAAAATAACACTGCCATCTCATTTTTAATAGATATGCTGGGTACGATGAATGAATTGTCGTCTCACCGACGCAAAAATGAAAAATAACACTGCCATCTCATTTAATAGATATACTGGGTACGATGAGATGAATTGTCGTCTCACCGACGCAAAAATGAAAATAACACTGCCATCTCATTTTAATAGATATACTGGGTACGATGAATGAATTGTCGTCTCACCGACATAAAAAATGAAAATAACACTGCGATGAATGAATTGTCGTCTCATTTTAATCATTTTAATAGATATACTGGGTACGATGAATGAATTGTCGTCTCACCGACGCAAAAATGCCATCTCATTTTAAAATAACATTGTCGTCTGCCATCTCATTTTAATAGATATACTGGGTACGATGAATGAATTGTCGTCTCACCGACGCAAAATGAAAATAACACTGCCATCTCATTTTAATAGATATACTGGGTACGATGAATGAATTGTCGTCTCACCGACGCAAAAAAATGAAAATAACACTGCCATCTCATTTTTAATAGATATGCTGGGTACGATGAATGAATTGTCGTCTCACCGACGCAAAATGAAAATAACACTGCCATCTCATTTTAATAGATATGCTGGGTACGATGAATGAATTGTCGTCTCACCGACGCAAAAAATGAAAATAACACTGCCATCTCATTTTAATAGATATACTGGGTACGATGAATGGTGTCGTCTCACCGACGCAAAATGAAAATAACACTGCCATCTCATTTTTAATAGATATGCTGGGAATGATGAATGAAATTGTCGTCTCACCGACGCAAAAATGAAAATAACACTGCCATCTCATTTTAATAGATATACTGGGTACGATGAATGAATTGTCGTCTCACCGACGCAAAAAATGAAAATAACACTGCCATCTCATTTTAATAGATATACTGGTACGATGAATGAATTGTCGTCTCACCGACGCAAAAAATGAAAATAACACTGCCATCTCATTTTAATAGATATACTGAAATTTACGATGAATGAATTGTCGTCTCACCGACGCAAAAATGAAAATAACACTGCCATCTCATTTTAATAGATATACTGGGTACGATGAATGAATTGTCGTCTCACCGACGCAAAAAATGAAAATAACACTGCCATCTCATTTTTTAATACGATGAATATCGTCTCACGGCAAAAATGAAAAATAACTGCCATCTCATTTAATGAATTGTCGTCTCACCGACGCAAAATGAAAATAACACTGCCATCTCATTTTAATAGATATACTGGGTACGATGAATGAATTGTCGTCTGAAACCGACGCATTTTAAAAATGAAAATAACACTGACATCTCATTTTAATAGATATACTAGCAAATTTACGATGAATGAATTGTCGTCTCACCGACGCAAAAATGAAAAAATAACACTGCCATCTCATTTTAATAGATATACTGGGTACGATGAATGAATTGTCGTCTCACCGACGCAAAATGAAAATAACACTGCCATCTCATTTTAATAGATATACTGAATTTACGATGAATGAATTGTCGTCTCCTGAAGCCGCAAAATGAAAATAACACTGCCATCTCATTTTCAAACAGATATACTTTCAAATTTTTGATGAATTGTCGTCTCTGGACATAAAAATAAAATATTTTGCACTACCATCTCATTTAATAGATACTGGGTACGATGAATGAATTATCCTTCTCACCGACACAAAACAAAAAACCTTTCCTGCATATCATTTCAATAGATATACTGGGTACGATGAATGAATTGTCGTCTCACCGACGCAAAAAATGAAAATAACACGCCATCTCATTTTAATAGATATGCTGGGTACGATGAATGAATGGTGTCGTCTCACAAACGCAAAATGAAAATAACATCTCATTTTAATAGATATACTTTGAATTGCGATGAATGGTGTCGTCTCACCCGGACACTTAAAATGAAAATAACACTGACATCTCATTTTAATAGATATACTGGGTACGATGAATTTTTCGTCTCACCGACATAAAAATAGAAAAAATTTTAATCTCATTTTAATAGATATACTGGGTACCGATGAATGAATTGTCGTCTCACAAACGCAAAAATGAAAATAACACTACCATCTCATTTTAATGAATATATACTTCAAATTTTGATGAATGAATTTGTCGTCTCTGCGACATAAAATGAAAATAACACTGCCATCTCATTTTAATAGATATACTGGGTACGATAGATGAATTGTCGTCCTCACCGACGCAAAAATGAAAATAACCTGCCATCTCATTTTAATAAATTGTCGTCTCCTGCGACATAAAAATACCCATCTCATTTTAATTTTGCGATGAATGAATTGTCGTCTCACTGACGCAAAATGAAAAAACACTGCCATCTCATTTTAATAGATATGCTGGGTACGATGAATGGTGTCGTCTACCGACATAAAAAATAAATAACACTGACATCTCATTTTAATAGATATACTGGGTACGTGCGATCTCACCGACGCAAAAATAAAATAACACTACCATCTCCATTTTAATTGTCGTCTCATTGTCGTCCGCAAAACGAAAAAACACTCTTTATCATTTTTAATGAATAACTGGAAATTTTGATAGATTTTTCTGAATAAAATGAAAAATAACACATCTCATTTTAAAATAGATATATGCGATAGATGGGTACGCAAAATAAATAACTACCATCTCATGAATGATATTGTCGTCTCACCGACGCAAAAATGAAAATATTTTCGCCATCATTTTAATAGATAAAAATACTGCCATCTCATTTTTAATAGATACGAGGTAATGAATTATTTGTCGTCTGCCACCATTTTAATAGACGATGAATGAAATCGCCGACGCAAAAATGAAAACTCTTTTTCTCCATCTCATTTTAATAGATATACTGGGTACCCCGATGAATGAATTGTCGTCTCACCGACATAAAAATAAAAAATAAACTGACATCTCATTTTAATAGATATACTGAAATTTTGATGAATGAATTGTCGTCTCTGGACGTCTCAAAAATATAGAAATGGAATGAACTACCATCAAAAATGAAAATTTAATAGATATACTGGGTACGATGAATGAATTGTCGTCTCACCGACACAAAAATAGAAAATAACACCATAACCATCTCATTTAATAGATATAAAATTTACGATGAATGAATTGTCGTCTCACCGACGCAAAAATGAAAATAACACTGCCATCTCATTTTAATAGATATACTGGGTACGATGAATGGTGTCGTCTCACAAACATAAAAATGAAAAACCATCTCATTTTAATGAATATGCTGGGTCGATGAATGGTGTCGTCTCCTGACGCAAAAATGAAAATCATCTGTTTTAATAGATATACGATGAATGTCTCTACGACGCAAAATTTTGATTTGAATGAATTGATGAATGAATTCTCGGACGACATAAAAATGAAAATCTTTACCATCTCATTTTAATAGATATACTGGGTACGATGAATGAATTGTCGTCTCACCGACGCAAAAAATGCCATCTCATTTTAATAAATAACACTGCCAAAAATGAAAAATCTCATTTTAATAGATATACCGTTGAATGAATTGTCGTCACCGACATTGTCGTCTCATAGGACGTACGAAAAATGAAAATAATAACTGACATCTCATTTAATAGATATACTGGGTACGATGAATGAATTGTCGTCTCACGGACGCAAAATAGAAAATAACACTGCCATCTCATTTAATAGATATGCTGGAATTTTGATGAATGGTGTCGTCTCACGGACGCAAAATGAAAAATAACCACTGCCATCTCATTTTAATAGATATATGCTGAATGAATTGTCGTCTCACCAACGCAAAAATGAAAATAACACTGAATGAATGCTGTCGTCGTCACGGACACCAAAAATAAAAAATAACACTGACATCTCATTTTTAATAGATATACTTTTGGGTACGATGAATGAATTGTCGTCTCACGGACATAAAAAATGAAAATAACACTGCCATCTCATTTTAAATAGATATACCGTTGCGATGAAATGAATTGTCGTCTCACCGACGCAAAATGAAAAGAAATAACACTGCCATCTCATTTTAATAGATATGCCTGGGTGCGATGAATGAATTGTCGTCTCCACCAAACGCTAAAAATGAAAATACTACCATCCTCATCTGGGTACGATGAATGGTGTTTTAAACGCCAAAAAAGAAAATAACACCATCATTTTAATAAAATGAATTGTCGTCTCACGAGACGCGACTTTTCAAAATACCGATGAAACCGACGCAAAATGAAAATCTGCCATTTTCGATGAATGGTGTCGTCTCACGGACATAAAAGTAAAAATTGACATCTCATTTTAATAGATATACTGGGTACGATAGATAATTGTCGTCTCACGGACGCAAAAAAGAAAATAACTGCACTCATCTTAATAGATATACTGGAATTTTGATGAATGGTGTCGATGCAAAATAAAATTGTCTGCCATCTCACCGACATAAAAATGATGAAAATAACACTGCCATCTCATTTTAATAGATATACTGGGTTACGATGAATGGTGTCGTCACCGACGATGCATCTCATTTTTAATAGATAACTTGTCAGATGGTGTCGTCTCACCGACACAAAAATGAAAATAACACTGCCATCTCATTTTAATAGATATACTGGTACGATGAATGAATTGTCGTCTCACCGACGCAAAATGAAAAATAACCTGCCATCTCATTTTAATAGATATACCGGGTACGATGAATGAATTGTCGTCTCACCGATATACTGCAAAATGAAAAGTGTCGTCTCAACAAAATGAAAATAATCCCATTTTTAATAGATATACTGGGTACGATGAATGAATTGTCGTCTCACCGACATAAAATAAAAATAACACTGCCATCTCATTTTAATAGATATGCTGGGTACGATGAATGAATTGTCGTCTCTACGATAAAAAAATGAAAATAACACTGCCATCTCATTTAATAGATATACTGGGTACGATGAATAATTGTCGTCTCACCGACGCAAAAATAGAAAATAACACTGCCATCTCATTTTTTAATAGATATGCTGGAATTACGATGAATGAATTTCGTCTCACCGAAACGCAAAAATAAAAAACACTGCCATCTCATTTTAATAGATATATTTGGGTACGATGAATGAATTGTCGTCTCACCGACGCAAAAATGAAAATAACACTGCCATCTCATTTTAATAGATATACTGATTTTGATGAATGAATTGTCGTCTCACCAAACATAAAAATAAGAAAATAACACTGCATCTCATCTCGATAGATATTTTTAAATAGACATAAAAATATACTGCATCTCATTTAATAGATATGACGATGAATTGTCGTCTCACCGACGCCAAAATAAATGTTTTCATCTCATTTTTAATAGATATACTGGGTACGATGAATGAATTGTCGTCTCTACGACGCAAAAATAAAAATAACACTGCCATCTCATTTTAATAGATATACTGGAATTTACGATGATGAATTGTCGTCTCTACCGACATTAAAATGAAAAATATAACTGCCATCTCATTTTTAATAGATATACTGGAATTTTTTGATGAATGGTGTCGTCTCACCGACATCCAAAATAGAAAATAACACTGCCATCTCCATTTAATAGATATACTGGGTACGATGAATGAATTGTCGTCTCACCGACAT
This sequence comes from Acanthosepion pharaonis, assembly GCA_903632075.3. Lineage (NCBI taxonomy): Eukaryota > Metazoa > Mollusca > Cephalopoda > Sepiida > Sepiidae > Acanthosepion > Acanthosepion pharaonis. The sequence continues at coordinate 1,812,925 of CAHIKZ030004908.1, forward strand.
AATAAATATTTTTGCCATCATTTTTAAAATAGAAATAACCTCACCGACGCAAAATGAAAATATCTCATTTTTAATAGATATGCTGGGTACGATGAATGAATTGTCGTCTCACCGACGCAAAATGAAAAATAACACTGCCATCTCATTTTAATAGATATACTGGGTACGATGAATGAATTGTCGTCTCACCGACGCCAAAATAGAAAATAACTGACATCTCATTTTAATAGATTTAGGTACGATGAATGATTGTCGTCTCACCGACGCAAAATGAAAATAACACTGACATCTCATTTTAATAGATATACTGGGTACGATGAATGAATTCAATCGTCTCACCGACGCAAAATAAAAAATAGTTTTAATAGATATACTGGGTACGATGACATCTGACATCTCGTTTTAATAGATATATCTGGCCTCAAAATTTGACATCTCATTTAATAGAGATGCGATGAATGAATTGTCTCGTCTCACCGACACCAAAATGAAAATAACACTGCCATCTCATTTTTAATAGATATGCTGATAATTATCGTCTTTAACACTGCCATCTCATTTAATAGATATACATGTAATAGTCGTCTCGTCTCACCGACGATGAATGAATTATCGTCTCAACGCCAAAATGAAAAATAACACTGCCATCTCATTTTTAATAGATATACTGGGTACGATGAATGGTGTCGTCTCTCACCGACGCAAAAATAGAAAAATAACTGCCATCTCATTTTAATAGATATGCTGGTACGATGAATGAAATTGTCTCGTCTCACCGACGCAAAAATGAAAATAACACTGACATCTCATTTTAATAGATACTACAATTTTGATGAATGAATTGTCGTCTCACCGACGCAAAAATGAAAATAACACTGACATCTCATTTTAATAGATATACTGGGTACGATGAATGAATTGTCGTCTCATGATGAACCGACGCAAAAATGAAAAATAACACTGCCATCTCATTTTAATAGATATATGGGTATGATGAATGAATTGTCGTCTCACCGACGCAAAATGAAAATAACACTGACATCTCATTTTAATGATATACTGGGTACGATGAATGAAATCACCGACGGCAAAAAAAATAACACTGCCATCTCATTTTAATAGATATGCTGGGTACGATGAATGAATTGTCGTCTCACCGACGCAAAAATGAAAAATAACACTGCCATCTCATTTTAATAGATATACTGGGTACGATGAATGAATTGTCGTCTCACCGACGCAAAAATGAAAATAACACCTGCCATCTCATTTAATAGATATACTGGGTACGATGAATGAATTGTCGTCTCAAAACTGACTGACATCTCATTTAAAAATGAAAATGGTGTCGTCACCGACGCAAAAATGAAAATAACACTGCCATCTCATTTTAATAGATATACTGAATTTACGATGAATGAATTGTCGTCTCACCGACAAAAAAATGAAAAATAACACTGCCATCTCATTTTAATAGATATGCTGGGTACGATGAATGAATTGTCGTCTCACCGACGCAAAATGAAAATAACACTGCCATCTCATTTTAATAGATATGCTGGGTACGATGAATGAATTGTCGTCTCACCGACGCAAAAATGAAAATAACACTGCCATCTCATTTTAATAGATATGCTGGGTACGATGAATGAATTGTCGTCTCACCGACGCAAAATGAAAAATAACACTGCCATCTCATTTTAATAGATATGCTGGTACGATGAATGAATTGTCGTCTCACCGACATAAAAATGAAAATAACACTGCCATCTCATTTTAATAGATATACTGGGGATGAATGAATTGTCGTCTCACCGATGAATGAAAATAAATTAGATCGATGAATGAATTGTCGTCTCCTGGCTTGTCGTCTCATTTTACCGACGCGAAAATGAAAATAAAACTGCCATCTCATTTTAATAGATATACTGGGTACGATGAATGAATTGTCGTCTCACCGACGCAAAAATGAAAATAACACTGCCATCTCATTTTAATAGATATGCTGGGTACGATGAATGAATTGTCGTCTCACCGACGCCAAAATGAAAATAACACTGCCATCTCATTTTAATAGATATACTGGGTACGATGAATGAATTGTCGTCTCACCGACGCAAAAATGAAAATAACACTGACATCTCATTTTAATAGATATACTGGGTACGATGAATGAATTGTCGTCTCACCGACGCAAAATGAAAATAACACTGCCATCTCATTTTAATAGATATACTGGGTACGATGAATGAATTGTCGTCTCAGTGACGCAAAATGAAAATAACACTGCCATCTCATTTTAATAGATATGGGTACGATGAATGAATTGTCGTTCACCGACGCAAAAATGAAAATATGCCATCTCATTTTTTAAGCAACGATGAATGAATTGTCGTCTCACCGACGCAAAAATGAAAATAACCGCCATGCCATTTTCTAGATATACGGAAATGATGAATGAATTGTCGTCTCACCGACGCAAAATGAAAATAAATGCCATCTCATTTTAATAGATATATGTACGATGAATGAATTGTCGTCTCACCGACGCAAAAATGAAAATAACACTCGACATCTCATTTTAATAGATATACTGGGTACGATGAATGAATTGTCGTCTCACCGACGCAAAAAATGAAAATAACACTGCCATCTCATTTAATAGATATGCTGGGTACGATGAATGAATTGTCGTCTCACCGACGCAAAAAATGAAAATAACACTGCCATCTCATTTTAATAGATATACTGGGTACGATGAATGAATTGTCGTCTCACCGACGCAAAAATGAAAATAACACTGCCATCTCATTTTAATAGATATACTGGGCAAAACGATGAATGAATTGATCGTCTCACCGACGCAAAAAAAAAAATAACACTGCCATTTTAATAGATATACTGGGTACGATGAATGAATTGTCGTCTCACCGACGCAAAATGAAAATAACACTGCCATCTCATTTTAATAGATATGCTGGGTACGATGAATGGTTGTCGTCTCACCGACGCAAAATGAAAATAACACTGCCATCTCATTTTAATAGATATACTGGGTACGATGAATGAATTGTCGTCTCACCGACGCAAAATGAAAAATAACACTGCCATCTCATTTTAATAGATATGCCATCTCATTTTAATAGATAGTACGATGAATGAAATATAACACTGCCATCTCAATGAATTACGATGAATTGTCGTTCACGACGCAAAAATGAAAATAACACTGCCATCTCATTTTAATAGATATACTGGGTACGATGAATGAATTGTCGTCTCACCGACGCAAAATGAAAATAACACTGCCATCTCATTTTAGAATACGATGAATGAATTGTCGTCTCACCGACGCAAAATGAAAAATAACACTGACATCTCATTTAATAGATATGGGACGATGAATTGTCGTCTCACCGACGCAAAAATGAAAATAACACTGCCATCTCATTTTAATAGATATACTGGGTACGATGAATGAATTGTCGTCTCACCGACAAAAAATGAAAATAACACTGCCATCTCATTTTAATAGATATACTTGGGTACGATGAATGAATTGTCGTCTCACCGACGCAAAAATGAAAATAACACTGCCATCTCATTTTAATAGATATGCTGGGTACGATGAATGAATTGTCGTCTCACCGACGCAAAATGAAAATAACACTGCCATCTCATTTTAATAGATATGCTGGGTACGATGAATGAAACCGACGCAAAAAATGTCGTCTCACCGACGCAAAATACTGGGATGAAATGAATTGTCGTCTCATCGACGCAAAAATTTTAATAGATATTAATAGATACGATGAATGATGAATGAATTGTCGTCTCACCGACGCAAAAAATGAAAATAACACTGCCATCTCATTTTAATAGATATACTGTCGGTACGATGAATGAATTGTCGTCTCACCGACGCAAAAAATGAAAATAACACTGCCATCTCATTTTAATAGATATACTGGGTACGATGAATGAATTGTCGTCTCACCGACGCAAAAATGAAAATAACACTGCCATCATTTTAATAGATATTTACGATAGATGAACTAGATATTTTAATAGATATCTCATGATGAATACGATGCAAAAAATGAAAAAATGAATTTTAATTGATGAATGAATTGTCGTCTCACCGACGCAAAAAATGAAAATAACACTGCCATCTCATTTTAATAGATATACTGGGTACGATGAATGAATTGTCGTCTCACCGACGCAAAAATGAAAATAACACTGCCATCTCATTTTAATAGATATACTGGGTACGATGAATGAATTGTCGTCTCACCGACGCAAAAATGAAAAATAACACTGCCATCTCATTTTTAATAGATATGCTGGGTACGATGAATGAATTGTCGTCTCACCGACGCAAAATGAAAATAACACTGCCATCTCATTTTAATAGATATTTAATGATGAATGAATTGTCGTCTCACCGACGCAAAAATGAAAATAACACTGCCATCTCATTTTAATAGATAATGATGAATGAATTGTCGTCTCACCGACGCAAAAATGAAAATAACACTGCCATCTCATTTTAATAGATATACTGGGTACGATGAATGAATTGTCGTCTCACCGACGCAAAAATGAAAATAACACTGCCATCTCATTTTAATAGATATGCTGGGTTGATGAATGGTGTCGTCTCACCGACGCAAAAAATGAAAATAACACTGCCATCTCATTTTAATAGATATACTGGGTACGATGAATGAATTGTCGTCTCACCGACGCAAAAATGAAAATAACACTGCCATCTCATTTTAATAGATATACTGGGTACGATGAATGAATTGTCGTCTCACCGACGCAAAAAAATGAAAATAACACTGCCATCTCATTTTAATAGATTTTAATGAATGATATACCGACGCAAAAATGAAAATAACACTGCCATCTGATGAATGAATTGTGTCGTCTCACCGACGCAAAAATGAAAATAACACTGCCATCTCATTTTTAATAGATATACTGAATGAATTGTCGTCTCACCGACGCAAAAAATGAATGAATTGTACGTCGTCTCACCGACGCAAAATGAAAATAACACTGCCATCTCATTTTTAATAGATATGCTGGGTACGATGAATGAATTGTCGTCTCACCGACGCAAAATGAAAATAACACTGCCATCTCATTTTAATAGATATGGGGTACGATGAATGAATTGTCGTCTCACCGACGCAAAAATGAAAATAACACTGCCATCTCATTTTAATAGATATGCTGGTACGATGAATGAATTGTCGTCTCACCGACGCAAAAATGAAAATAACACTGCCATCTCATTTTAATAGATATACTGGGTACGATGAATGAATTGTCGTCTCACCGACGCAAAAAATGAAAATAACACTGCCATCTCATTTTAATAGATATGCTGGGTACGATGAATGAATTGTCGTCTCACCGACGCAAAAAAAATAACACTGCCATCTCATTTAATAGATATGCTGGGCATGATGAATGAATTGTCGTCTCACCGACGCAAAAATGAAAATAACACTGCCATCTCATTTTTAGATATAGATGAATCACCGACGCAAAAATGTGCCATCTCATTTTAATAGATATGCTGGGTACGATGAATGAATTGTCGTCTCACCGACGCAAAAATGAAAATAACACTGCCATCTCATTTTAATAGATATACTGGGTACGATGAATGAATTGTCGTCTCACCGACGCAAAAATGAAAATAACACTGCCATCTCATTTTAATAGATATACTAATGATGAATGAATTGTCGATGAATGAATTGTCGTCTCATTTTAATAGATACCGATGAATGAAAAATCACCGAAAAATGAAAATAACACTGCCATCTCATTTTAATAGATATACTGGGTACGATGAATGAATTGTCGTCTCACCGACGCAAAATGAAAATAACACTGCCATCTCATTTTAATAGATATAGATTTTAACGATGAATGAATTGTCGTCTCACCGACGCAAAAAAATGAAAATAACACTGCCATCTCATTTTAATAGATATTTTAATTGTCGTCTAGCAAAAATATACTGGCCATCTCATTTTAATAGATGAATACGATGAATGAATCGTCGTCTCACCGACGCAAAAATGACAAAATATACTGGGTACGATGAATGAATTGTCGTCTTTTTTTGAAAATAAGATAAATTGGGTACGATGAATGAATTGTCGTCTCACCGACGCAAAAATGAAAATAACACTGCCATCTCATTTTAATAGATATATCAACGATGAATGAATTGTCGTCTCACCGACGCAAAAAATGAAAATAACACTGCCATCTCATTTTAATAGATATACTGGGTACGATGAATGAATTGTCGTCTCACGGACGCAAAAATGAAAATAACACTGCCATCTCATTTTAATAGATATACTGGGTACGATGAATGAATTGTCGTCTCACCGACGCAAAAATGAAAAATAACACTGTCATCTCATTTTTAATGAATCTTACCGTTTGATGAATGAATTGTCGTCTCACCGACATAAAAATAAAATAACACTGCCATCTCATTTTAATAGATTTTTAATACGATGAATGAATTGTCGTCTCACCGACGCCAAAATGAAAATAACACTGCTACCCCATTTAATAGATACTGGGAATGATGAATGTCGTCAGTTCACCGACGCAAAAATGAAAATAACACTGACATCTCATTTTTAATAGATATGCTGGGTAATGATGAATGAATCTGAAGTCTCACCGACGCAAAATGAAAATAACACTGACATCTCATTTAATAGATATCTGGGTGAATTGTCTTCACCGACGCAAAAATGAAAAATAACACTGACATCTCATTTTTTAATAGATATACTGGGTACGATGAATGAATTGTCGTCTCACCGACGCAAAAAATGAAAATAACACTGCCATCTCATTTTAATAGGATATGCTGGGTACGGATGAATGAATTGTCGTCTCACTGACGCCGAAAATAACACTGCTATCTCATTTTAAAAATACTGGCAATGATGAATGAATTGTCGTCTCACGACGCAAAAATGAAAATCTGTTTTTAATAGATATACTGGGTAATGATGACTGGGTAACACGCCATCTCATGCGATATACCAAGATGATAACGAATTGGTCGTCTCACCGACGCAAAAAATGAAAATAACATCAAGCCATCTCATTTTTAATAGATATATTTCGGGTACGATGAATGAATTGTCGTCACCGACGCAAAAATGACATCTCATTTTAAAAATGAAAATAACACACCGACGCATCTCATTTTAATAGATATACTGAATGAATTGTCGTCTCACCGACGCAAAAATGAAAATGTCGCCATCTCATTTTACCGACGCAAAAAATTGTCGTCTCAAAAAAATGAAATAACTGCCATCTCATTTTAATAGATATACTGGGTACGATGAATGAATTGTCGTCTCACCGACGCAAAATGAAAATAACACTGCCATCTCATTTTTTAATAGATATACTGGGTACGATGAATGAATTGTCGTCTCACCGACGCAAAATGAAAATAACACTGCCATCTCATTTTAATAGATTTTAATAGATATCGTCTGGGTAACACTGCCATCTCATTTTAATGAATGGTACGATCGTCTCTCACCGACGCAAAATGAAAATAACACTGCCATCTCATTTTAATAGATATACTGGGTACGATGAATGAATTGTCGTCTCACCGACGCAAAAATGAAAATAACCTGACATCTCATTTTAATAAGATATGCTGGGTACGATGAATGAATTTGTCGTCTCACCGACGCAAAATGAAAATACACTGCCATCTCATTTTAATAGAATGCTGGGTACGATGAATGAATTGTCGTCTCACCGACGCAAAAATGAAAAATAACACTGCATCTCATTTTTAATAGATATACTGGGTACGATGAATGAATTGTCGTCTCACCGACGCAAAAATGAAAATAACACTGCCATCTCATTTTAATAGATATACTGGGTACGATGAATGAATTGTCGTCTCACCGACATAAAAATGAAAATAACACTGCCATCTCATTTTAATAGATATGCTGGTACGATTAATGAATTGTCGTCTCACCGATGCAAAAATGAAAATTGCCATCTCATTTTAATAGATATGCTGGGTACGATGAATGTGTCGTCACCGACGCAAAATGAAAATAACACTGCCATCTCATTTTAATAGAATGTTGGGTACGATGAATGAATTGTCGTCTCACTGACGCAAAATGAAAATAACACTGCCATCTCATTGGGTACGATGAATGAATGTCGTCTCACCGACGCAAAAATGAAAATAACCTGCCATCTCATTTTAATAGATATGCTGGGTACGATGAATGAATTGTCGTCTCACCGACGCAAAAATGAAAATAACACTGCCATCTCATTTTAATAGATATGCTGGGTGATGATGAATTGTCGTCTCACCGGACGCAAAAAAAATAAAACATCTCATTTTAATAGATATACTGCCGATGAATGAATCGTTCACTGACGCAAAAAGAAAATACACTGCCATCTCATTTTAATAGATGCCGGGAATGAATTGTCGTCTCACCGACGCAAAAATGAAAATAACACTGCCATCTCATTTTTTTTAATAGATATGCTGGGTACGATGAATGAATTGTCGTCTCACCGACGCAAAATGAAAATAACACTGCCATCTCATTTTAATAGATATACTGGTGGCGATGAATTGTCGTCTCACCGACGCAAAATGAAAATAACACTGCCATCTCATTTTAATAGATATACTGGGTACGATGATGAATGAATTGTCGTCTCACCGACGCAAAAAATGAAAAATAACACTGCCATCTCATTTTAATAGATATGCTGGGTATGATGAATGAATTGTCGTCTCACCGACGCAAAAATGAAAATAACACTGCCATCTCATTTTAATAGATATACTGGGTACGATGAATGAATTGTCGTCTCACCGACGCAAAAAATGAAAAACAACTCTGCCGATGAATGAATTGTCTCACCGACGCATTTTGACATCTCATTTTAATAGATATGCTGGGTACGATGAATGAATTGTCGTCTAATCGACGCAAAAATGAAAATAACACTGCCATCTCATTTTAATAGATATACTGGGTACGATGAATGAATTGTCGTCTCACCGACGCAAAAATGAAAATAACACTGCCATCTCATTTTAATAGATATGCTGGGTAATGATGAATGAATTGTCGTCTCACCGACGCAAAATGAAAAATAACACTGCCATCTCATTTTAATAGATATACTGGGTACGATGAATGAATTGTCGTCTCACCGACGCAAAATAGAAACTCTTTCTGCATCTCATTTTAATAGATATACTGTATTGTTACGATGAATGAATTGTCGTCCGGACACTAAAGAAAGTAAATAACGCTGACATCTAAACTTTTAATAGTTATGGGTACGATGAATGAATTGTCGTCTCACGGTTTATAAAAGCCAAATAACACTGCCATCTCATTTTAGCTAGATATATGGGTGCGATGAATGAATTGTCGTCACCGACGCAAAATGAAAATAACACTGCCATCTCATTTTAATAGATATGCTGGGTACGATGAATGAATTGTCGTCTCACCGACATAAAAATGAAAATAACACTGACATCTCATTTTAATAGATATATGCAGATTTACGATGAATGAGGTGTCTCGTCTCACCGACGCAAAATGAAAAAAATGCCATCTCAAAATTAGATATACTACGATGAATCTCATTTCACCGACGCAAAAATGAAAATATGCTCATTTTAATGAATGCTGGGTGCATTATTGTGTCGTCTCACGGGACAAAAATGAAAATAACACTGACATCTCATTTTAATAGATATACTGGGTACGATGGAATGAATTGTCGTCTCACCGACGCAAAATGAAAATAACACGCAAAATGAAAATAATTATCTCTCAACAAAAATGAAAATCTCCATCTTTTTAATAGATGCTGGGTACGATGAATGAATTGTCGTCTCGCAAACTGACATCTGTTTTAATAGATATAATGAAAATAACGGACGCAAAAATGTCTTTTACCATCTCATTTAATAGATATACTGGATACGATGGAATTTTCTCACGGACGCAAAAATGAACACTGCCATCTCATTTAATAGATATTGTCGATGAATGATTTGTGATACCACCGACGCAAAAATGAAAATAACACTCACCATTTTAATAGATACTGGTACAAAAATGAAAATAACACTGCCATCTCATTTAATAAGATATACTGGGTACGATGAATGGTGTCGTCTCTACGACGCAAAAATGAAAATAACTGACATCTCATTTTAATAGATATACTGGGTACGATGAATGAATTGTCGTCTCACCGACGCCAAAATGAAAATAACACTGCCATCTCATTTAATAGATATGCTGAATTTACGATGAATGGTGTCGTCTAGGACGCAAAAAATGAAAATAACACTGCCATCTCATTTTAATAGATATACTGGGTACGATGAATGAATTTGTCGTCCACGGACCGAAATAACACTGCCACAAAATAGAAAATACTTTCTGCCATCATTTTTAATAGATATGCTGGAACATTAGATGGTGTCGTCTCACCGACGCAAAATGAAATAAACACCGCCATCTCATTTTAATAGATATGCTGGGTACGATGAATGGTGTCGTCTCACCGTGCAAAATGAAAATAACACTGACATCTCGGTGTTTAATGAATATGCTGGGTACGATAGATGATTGTCGTCTCACCGACGCAAAATGAAAATAACACTGCCATCTCATTTTAATAGATATGCTGGGTACGATGAATGGTGTCGTCTCACCGACGCAAAAAATGAAAATAACACTGCCATCTCATTTTAATAGATATGCTGGGTACGATGAATGAATTGTCGTCTCACCGACGCAAAAATGAAAATAACACTGCCATCTCATTTTAATAGATATACTGGGTACGATGAATGAATTGTCGTCTCACCGACGCAAAAAAAAATGAAAATAACACTGCCATCTCATTTTAATAGATATGCTGGGTACGATGAATGAATTGTCGTCTCACTGACGCAAAAATGAAAATAACACTGCCATCTCATTTTAATAGATATACTGGTACGATGAATGAATTGTCGTCTCACCGACGCAAAATGAAAATAACACTGCCATCTCATTTTAATAGATATACTGGGTACGATGAATGAATTGTCGTCACCGACGCAAAAATGAAAATAACACTGCCATCTCATTTTAATAGATATGGGTACGATGAATGAATTGTCGTCTCACCGACGCAAAAATGAAAATAACCATCTCATTTTAATAGATATGCTGGGTACGATGAATGAATTGTCGTCTCACCGACGCAAAAATGAAAATAACACTGCCATCTCATTTTAATAGATATACTGACTCATTTAATAGAATGAAAAATGTCGCATCTACCGACGATGAAAAATAACACCGCCATCTCATTTTAATGATATACTGGCAATGATGAATGAATTGTCGTCTCACCGACGCAAAAATGAAAATAACACTGCCATCTCATTTTAATAGATATACTGGGTACGATGAATGAATTGTCGTCTCACCGATTTTAAAAATGAAAATGAAACGACGCAAAAATGCCATCTCATTTTAATAGATATGCTGGGTATGATGAATGAATTGTCGTCTCACCGACGCAAAAAATGAAAATAACATGCCATCTCATTTTAATAGATATACTGGGTACGATGAATGAATTGTCGTCTCACCGACGCAAAAATGAAAATAACACTGCCATCTCATTTTAATAGATATGCTGGGTACGATGAATGAATTGTCGTCTCACCGACGCAAAAATGAAAATAACACTGCCATCTCATTTTAATAGATATACTGGGTACGATGAATGAATTGTCGTCTCACCGACGCAAAATGAAAATAACACTGCCATCTCATTTTAATACGATGAATATCACCGACGCAAAAATGGGTATCTCGATGAATGAATTGTCGTCTCACCGACGCAAAAATGAAAATAACACTGCCAAAATAGATAACGATGAATGAATTGTCGTCTCACCGACGCAAAATGAAAATAACACTGCCATCTCATTTTAATAGATATGCTGGGTACGATGAATGAATTGTCGTCTCACCGACGATAAAAATGAAAATTGTCTCTTCACCGACGCACTGCCATCTCATTTTAATAGATATACTGGGTACGATGAATGAATTGTCGTCTCACCGACGCAAAAATGAAAATAACACTGCCATCTCATTTTAATAGATATGCTGGGTACGATGAATGAATTGTCGTCTCACCGACGCAAAAATGAAAATAACAAATAACACTGCAAAATGAAAATAACATGCCATCTCATTTTAATAGATATGCTGGGTACGATGAATGAATTGTCGTCTCACCGACGCAAAATGAAAATAACACTGCCATCTCATTTTAATAGATATGCTGGGTACGATGAATGAATTGTCGTCTCACCGACGCAAAAAAATGAAAATAACACTGCCATCTCATTTTAATAGATATACTGGGTACGATGAATGAATTGTCGTCTCACCGACGCAAAAAATGAAAATAACACTGCCATCTCATTTTAATAGTCTCACCGACGCAAAATGAAAATAACACGATGGATGAATTGTCGTCTCACCGACGCAAAATGAAAATAACACTGCCATCTCATTTTAATAGATATACTGGGTACGATGAATGAATTGTCGTCTCACCGACGCAAAAAATGAAAATAACAAACTGCCATCTCATTTTAATAGATATACTGGGTACGATGAATGAATTGTCGTCTCACCGACGCAAAAATGAAAATAACACTGCCATCTCATTTTAATAGATATACTGGGTACGATGAATGAATTGTCGTCTCACCGACGCAAAAATGAAAATAACACTGCCATCTCATTTTAATAGATTTTAATGAAGATGTCGTCTCACCGACGCAAAAATGAAAATAACACTGCCATCTCATTTTAATAGATAATTGATGAATGAATTGTCGTCTCACCGACGCAAAAATGAAAATAACACTGCCATCTCATTTTAATAGATATGCTGGGTACGATGAATGAATTGTCGTCTCACCGACGCAAAATGAAAATAACACTGCCATCTCATTTTAATAGATATGCTGGGTACGATGAATGAATTGTCGTCTCACCGACGCAAAAATGAAAATAACACTGCCATCTCATTTTTAATAGATATGCTGGGTACGATGAATGAATTGTCGTCTCACCGACGCAAAAATGAAAATAACACTGCCATCTCATTTTTAATAGATATGCTGGGTACGATGAATGAATTGTCGTCTCACCGACGCAAAAATGAAAATAACACTGCCATCTCATTTTAATAGATATGCTGGGTACGATGAATGAATTGTCGTCTCACCGACGCAAAATGAAAATAACACTGCCATCTCATTTTAATAGATATACTGGGTACGATGAATGAATTGTCGTCTCACCGACGCAAAATGAAAATAACACTGCCATCTCATTTTAATAGATATACTGGGTACGATGAATGAATTGTCGTCTCACCGACGCAAAATGAAAAAAATGAAAATAACACTGCCATCTCATTTTTAATAGATATGGGTACGATGAATGAATTGTCGTCTCACCGACGCAAAAAATGAAAATAACACTGCCATCTCATTTTAATAGATATACTGGGTACGATGAATGAATTGTCGTCTCACCGACTTAAAAAAAAATGAAAATAACACTGCCATCTCATTTAATAGATATACTGGGTACGATGAATGAATTGTCGTCTCACCGACGCAAAATGAAAATAACACTGCCATCTCATTTTAATAGATATACGATGAATGAATTGTCGTCTCACCGACGCAAAATGAAAATAACAATTTTAATAGATATCTGGGTCGATGAATGAATTGTCGTCTCACCGACGCAAAATGAAAATAACACTGCCATCTCATTTTAATAGATATACTGGGTACGATGAATGAATTGTCGTCTCACCGACGCAAAATGAAAATAACACTGCCATCTCATTTTAATAGATATGCTGGGTACGATGAATGAATTGTCGTCTCACCGACGCAAAAAATGAAAATAACACTGCCATCTCATTTTAATAGATATACGATGAATGAATTGTCGTCTCACCGATGCAAAATGAAAATAACACTGCCATCTCGTCTCACGATGAATGACGCGACGCAAAAATGAAAATAACACTGCCATCTCATTTTAATAGATATACTGGGTATGATGAATGAATTGTCGTCTCACCGACGCAAAAATGAAAATAACACTGCCATCTCATTTTAATAGATATACTGGGTACGATGAATGAATTGTCGTCTCACCGATGCAAAAATGAAAATTGTCATCTCATTTTAATAGACGCGATGAAAATTGTCGTCTCACCGACGCCAAAAAAAAATAACACTGCCATCTCATTTTAATAGATATACTGGAATTAGTACGATGAATGAATTGTCGTCTCACCGACGCAAAATGAAAATAACACTGCCATCTCATTTTAATAGATATACTGGTACGATGAATGAATTGTCGTCTCACCGACGCAAAAATGAAAATAACACTGCCATCTCATTTTAATAGATATACTGGGTACGATGAATGAATTGTCGTCTCACCGACGCAAAAATGAAAATAACACTGCCATCTCATTTTAATAGATATACTGGGTACGATGAATGAATTGTCGTCTCACCGACGCAAAAAATGAAAATAACACTGCCATCTCATTTTAATAGATATACTGGGTACGATGAATGAATTGTCGTCTCACCGACATAAAAAACACTGACATCTCATTTTAATGGAGATATGCTTTCAAAATTTTGATAGATAGTTGTCTCGTCTCACCGACATAAAATGAAAATAACACTGACATCTCATTTAATAGATATACTGGGTACGATGAATGAATTGTCGTCTCACCGACGCAAAATGAAAATAACACTGACATCTCATTTTAATAGATATACTGGGTACAGTGAATGGTGTCGTCTCACCATTTTAAAAAGTAAAACTCTTACTGCCATCTCATTTTTAATAGATATGCTTTCAAATTTTGATGAATGGGTGTCGTCTCACCGACGCCAAAATGAAAATAACACTGCCATCTCATTTATAGATATACTGGGTACGATGAATGGTGTCGTCTCACCGACGCAAAAATGAAAATAACACTGACACATCTCATTTTAATAGATATACTGGGTACGATGAATGGGTGTGTCTCACCGACATGAAAATAAGAAAATGTACTGCCATCTCTCATTTAATAGATATACAGAATTTTGATGAATGAATTGTCGTCTCACCGACGCAAAAATAGAAAATAACTTACTGACATCTCATTTTAATAGATATGCTGGGTACGATAGATGGTGTCGTCTCCTGCGACGCAAAAATAGAAAATAACACTGCCATCTCATTTAATAGATATGCTGGGTACTGATGAATGGTCATCATCACCGACGCCAGAAATGAAAATAACACTGCCATCTCATTTTAATAGACGATGAATGAATTGTCGTCTACCGACATAAAATAAATTGCCATCTCATTTCACCGATATACTGCAATGAATGAAAAATAACACCGACGCAAAAATAAAAATAACTCATTTTTAATAGATATGCTGGGTGCGATGGATGAATTGTCGATCACCGACATTGTCGTCTCGATATACTGGGTACGATGAATGAACGCAAAAATGAAAATAACACTGCCATCTCATTTTAATAGATATACTGGGTACGATGAATGAATTGTCGTCTCTGCCGACGCAAAAATGAAAATAACACTCTCCATCTCATTTAATAGATATACTTTTTACGATGGATGAATTGTCGTCCACCGACGACGCCATCTCATTTTAATAATAATGGAAAAATGAATTGTCGTCTCTGGTATAAAACTGAAAATCTCATTTTAATAGATATACTGGGTACGATGAATGAATTATCGTCTCACCGTATAAAATAGACGCCATCTCAAAACGATGAAAATTGTCGTAACATAAAAATGAAAACTGCCATCTCATTTTAATAGATATACTGGGTACGATGAATGAATTGTCGTCTCACCGACGCAAATGAAAATCTTACTGCCATCTCATTTTAATAGATATACTGGGTACGATATAGATAAATTGTCGTCTACCGACGCAAAATGAAAATAACACTGACATCTCATTTTAATAGATATACTGGGTACGATGAATGAATTGTCGTCTCACCGACGCCAAAATGAAAATAACACTGCCATCATTTTAATAGATATGCTGGGTACGATGAATGAATTGTCTCGTCTCACCGAAAATAACACGACATCTCATTTTAAAAATGGGTAAAATATTGTCGTCACCGACATAAAATGACATCTCATTTTAATAATAGATATACTGGGTACGATGAATGAATTGTCGTCTCACCGACGCAAAAATAGAAAAATAACACTGACATCATTTTAATAGATATACTGGAATTTTGATAAATGAATTGTCGTCTCACCGACGCAAAAATGAAAAATAACACTGCCATCTCATTTTTAATAGATATGCTGGGTACGATGAATGAATTGTCGTCTCACCGACGCAAAATGAAGAAAATAACACTGCCATCTCATTTTAATAGATATACTGGGTACGATGAATGAATTGTCGTCTCATTTAATAGATACCGAATGGTGTCGTCTCACAAACGCCAAAATGAAAATAACACTGCCATCTCATTTTAGCGGGAATATACTGGGTACGATGAATGAATTGTCGTCTCACCGACGCAAAAAATGAAAATAACACTGCCATCTCATTTTAATAGATATGCTGGGTACGATGAATGGTGTCGTCTCACCGACGCCAAAATGAAAATAACACTGCCATCTCATTTTTAATAGATATACTGGGTACGATGAATGAATTGTCGTCTCACCGACGCAAAATGAAAAAATAACTTGACATCTCATTTTTAATAGATATACTGGGTACGATGAATGATTGTCGTCTCACCGACGCAAAAATGAAAATAACACTGACATCTCATTTTAATAGATATACTGGGTACGATGAATGAATTGTCGTCTCACCGACGCAAAATAAATAACACTGCCATCTCATTTTAATAGATATGCTGGGTACGATAGATGAATTGTCGTCTCACCGACGCAAAAATGAAAATAACACCTGCCATCTCATTTTAATAGATATGCTGGGTACGATGAATGAATTGTCGTCTCACCGACGCAAAATAAAAATAACACTGCCATCTCATTTTAATAGATATACTGGGTACGATGAATGAATTGTCGTCGTCACCGACGCAAAATAAAAAACACTGCCATCTCATTTTAATAGATATACTGGGTACGATGAATGGTGTCGTCTCACCGACGCAAAAATGAAAATAACACTGCCATCTCATTTTAATAGATATGCTGGGTACGATGAATGAATTGTCGTCTCACCGACGCAAAAATAAATAACACTGCCATCTCATTTTAATAGATATGCTGGGTACGATGAATGGGTGTCGTCTCACCGACGCAAAAATAAAATAACACTGCCATCTCATTTTAATGAATGCCTGGGTACGATGAATGGTGTCGTCTCACCGACGCAAAATGAAAATAACACTGACACATCTCATTTTTAATAGATATACTGGGTACGATGATGAATGAATTGTCGTCTCACCGACGCAAAAATGAAAATA
This sequence comes from Acanthosepion pharaonis, assembly GCA_903632075.3. Taxonomy (NCBI): domain Eukaryota; kingdom Metazoa; phylum Mollusca; class Cephalopoda; order Sepiida; family Sepiidae; genus Acanthosepion; species Acanthosepion pharaonis. The sequence continues at coordinate 1,830,662 of CAHIKZ030004908.1, forward strand.
ACACTGCCATCTCATTTTAATGAATATGCTGGGTACCGATGTAATGAATTGTCGTCTCACCGACGCAAAAAATGAAAATGAATGGTGTCGTCTCACCGACGCAAAATAAGAAAATAACACTGCCATCTCATTTTAATAGATATGCTGGGTACGATGAATGGTGTCGTCTCACGACGCAAAAATGAAAATAACACTGCCATCTCATTTTAATAGATGCTGGGTACGATGAATGAATTGTCGTCTCACCGACATAAAAATGAAAATAACACTGCCATCTCATTTTAATAGATATACTGGGTACGATGAATGGTGTCGTCTCACGCGAAAATAACACTGCCATCTCATTTTTAAAATAGAAAAATTGTCGTCTCACCGACACTGCCATCTCATTTAATACATATGCTGGGTACGATGAATGGTGTCGTCTCACCGACATAAAAATGAAAATAACACTGCCATCTCATTTTAATAGATATACTGGGTACGATGAATGAATTGTCGTCTCACCGACGCAAAAAATGAAAATAACACTAACATCTCATTTTAATAGATATACTGAATTACGATGAATGAATTGTCGTCTCACCGACGCAAAAATGAAAAATAACACTGCCATCTCATTTTAATAGATATACTGGGTACGATGAATGGTGTCGTCTCACCGACGCAAAAATGAAAAATAACACTGCCATCTCATTTTTAATAGATATGCTGGGTACGATGAATGGGTGTCGTCTCACCGACGCAAAAATGAAAATAACACTGCCATCTCATTTTAATAAATATGCTGCCAGGTACGATGAATGGATGTCGTCTCACCGACAAAAAATGAAAATAACACTGACATCTCATTTTAATAGATATGCTGGGTACGATGAATGAATGGTGTCGTAACGCAAAAATGAAAATAACCATCTCATTTTAATAGATATACTGGGTACGATGAATGAATTGTCGTCTCACCGACGCAAAAATAAATAACACTGCCATCTCATTTTTAATAGATATGCTGGAATTTTGATGAATGAATTGTCGCAAAAATGAAAATATCACTGCCATCTCATTTTAATAGATATGCTGGGTACGATGAATGAATTGTCGTCTCACCGACATAAAAAATGAAAATAACACTGCCATCTCATTTTAATAGATATACTGGGTACGATGAATGAATTGTCGTCTCACCGACGCAAAAATGAAATAACACTGACATCATTTTTAATAGATATGCTGGGTACGATGAATGGTGTCGTCACCGACGCAAAAATGAAAATAACACTGCCATCTCATTTTAATAGATATACTGGGTACGATGAATGAATTGTCGTCTCACCGACGCAAAAATGAAAAATGCCATCTCATTTTAATAATAACATTGTCGTCTGACCAAAAATGAAAATCTCATTTTAATAGATATGCTGGGTAATGATGAATGAATTGTCGTCTCACTGACGCATTTTAAAATATGGGTACGAAAATGAAAATAACTGGGTACGATGAATGGTGTCGTCTCACCGACGCCAAAATGAAAATAACACTGCCATCAAAATGAAAATACTGCCATCTCATTTTAATATGATATTGTCGTCTAAACCGACGGAAAATAACACTGCCATCTCATTTTAATAATGTACTGATTACGATGAATGAATTGTCGTCTCACCGACGCAAAATGAAAATACTTTACTGCCATCTCATTTTAATAGATATACTGGGCATGATGAATGAATTGTCGTCTCACCGACGCAAAAATGAAAATAACACTGCCATCTCATTTTAATAGATATATGATTTTGATGAATGAATTGTCGTCTCACCGACGCAAAAATGAAAATAACACTGACATCTCATTTAATAGATATGCTGGGTAATGATGAATGGTGTCGTCTCACCGACGCAAAAATGAAAATAACGCTGCCATCTCATTTTAATAGATATACTGGGTACGATGAATGAATTGTCGTCTCACCGACGCAAAATGAAAATAACACTGCCATCTCATTTGAATAATAGATTTTAATAGATATACTGGGTACGATGAATGAATTGTCGTCTCACCGACGCAAAAAATGAAAATAACACTGCCATCTCATTTTAATAGATATACTGGGTACGATGAATGAATTGTCGTCTCACCGACGCAAAAATGAAAATAACACTGCCATCTCATTTTAATAGATATACTGGGTACGATGAATGAATTGTCGTCTCACTGACGCAAAAATGAAAATAACACTGCCATCTCATTTTAATAGATATGCTGGAACGATGATGAATGAATTGTCGTCTCACCGACGCGACTGACATTTTTAATAGACTGGGTAATGAAATGAATTGTCGTCTCACCGACGCCAAAATGCCATCTCATTTTAATAGATATGCTGGGTACGATGAATGAATTGTCGTCTCACCGACGCAAAAATGAAAATAACACTGCCATCTCATTTTAATAGATATGGGTAATGATGAATGAATTGTCGTCAAAGTGACGCAAAAATGAAAATAACACTGCCATCTCATTTAATAGATATACTGGGTACGATGAATGGTGTCGTCTCACCGACGCAAAAATGAAAATAACACTGCCATCTCATTTTAATAGATATGAATTTACGATGAATGGTACGACATAAAATGAATGAATATGTCGTCTCACCGACGCAAAAATGAAAATAACACTGCCATCTCATTTTAATAGATATACTGGGTACGATGAATGAATTGTCGTCTCACCGACGCAAAAATGAAAAATAACACTGCCATCTCATTTTAATAGATATGCTGGGTACGATGAATGGTGTCGTCTCACCGACGCAAAATCAAAAATAACACTGCCATCTCATTTTAATAGATATGCTGGGTACGATGAATGAATTGTCGTCTCACCGACGCCAAAATGAAAATAACACTGCCATCTCATTTTTTAATAGATATGACATAAAAATGGGTACGATGAATGAATTGTCGTCTCACCGACGCAAAAAATGAAAATAACACTGCCATCTCATTTTAATAGATATGCTGGGTACGATGAATGAATTGTCGTCTCACCGACGCAAAAATGAAAATAACACTGCCATCTCATTTAATAGATATGCTGGGTACGATGAATGAATTGTCGTCTCACCGACGCAAAATGAAAATAACACTGCCATCTCATTTTAATAGATATACTGGGTACGATGAATGAATTGTCGTCTCACCGACGCAAAAATGAAAATAACACTGCCATCTCATTTTAATAGATATGCTGGGTACGATGAATGAATTGTCGTCTCAACTGGGTACGATGACGTCTCAAAAAATGAAAATAACACTGCCATCTCATTTTAATAGATATACTGGGTACGATGAATGAATTGCCGACGTCAAAATCACTCATTTTAATAGACGCAAAAATGCAAAATGAAAAACACTGCCATCTCATTTTAATAGATATGCGATGAGATGAATTGTACGATGAATGAATTGTCGTCTCACCGACGCAAAAATAAAAATGAAAATAACACTGCCATCTCATTTTAATAGATATGCTGGCAAGTTACGATGAATGAATTGTCGTCTCACCGACGCAAAAAATGAAAAATAACACTGCCATCTCATTTTTAATAGATATGAATGGTGTCGTCTCACCGACGGAAAATAACGATGAATGATATTGTCGTCGTCTCACCGACGCAAAAATGAAAAATAACACTGCCATCTCATTTTAATAGATATACTGGGTACGATGAATGAATTGTCGTCTCACCGACGCAAAATGAAAATAACACTGCCATCTCATTTTAATAGATATGCTGGGTACGATGAATGAATTGTCGTCTCACCGACGCAAAAATGAAAATAACACTGCCATCTCATTTTAATAGATATGCTGGGTACGATGAATGGGTACGATGAATGAATTGTCGTCTCACCGACGCAAAAAATGAAAATAACACTGCCATCTCATTTTAATAGATATGAATGGGTACGATGAATGAATTGTCGTCTCACCGACGCAAAATGAAAATAACACTGCCATCTCATTTAATAGATATACTGGGTACGATGAATGAATTGTCGTCTCACCGACGCAAAAATGAAAATAACACTGACATCTCATTTTAATAGATATGCTGGGTACGATGAATGAATTGTCGTCTCACCGACGCAAAATGAAAATAACACTGCCATCTCATTTTAATAGATATACTGGGTACGATGAATGAATTGTCGTCTCACCGACGCAAAATGAAAATAACACTGCCATCTCATTTTAATAGATATATGGGTATGATGAATGAATTGTCGTCTCACCGACGCAAAAAATGAAAATAACACTGCCATCTCATTTTAATAGATATGTTGGGTACGATGAATGAATTGTCGTCTCACCGACGCAAAATGAAAATAACACTGCCATCTCATTTTAATAGATATGCTGGGTACGATGAATGAATTGTCGTCTCACCGACGCAAAAAATGAAAATAACACTGCCATCTCATTTTAATAGATATACTGATTTTACGATGAATGAATTGTCGTCTCACCGACGCAAAAATGAAAATAACACTGCCATCTCATTTTAATAGATATACTGGGTACGATGAATGAATTGTCGTCTCACCGACGCAAAAATGAAAAATAACACTGCCATCTCATTTTAATAGATATGCTGGGTTACGATGAATGAATTGTCGTCTCACCGACGCAAAATGAAAATAACACTGCCATCTCATTTTAATAGATATGCTGGGTACGATGAATGAAAATGTCGACATCTCATTTAATAGATATACTGGGTGATGAATGATTGTCGCAAAATGAAAATAACACTGCCATCTCATTTTAATAGATATGCTGGGTACGATGAATGAATTGTCGTCTCACCGACGCAAAAAATGAAAATAACACTGCCATCTCATTTTAATAGATATGCTGGGTACGATGAATGAATTGTCGTCTCACCGACGCAAAAATGACACTGCCATCTGTCGTCTCATTGGTCGTCAAAAATGAAAATAACACTGACATCTCATTTTAATAGATATACTGGGTACGATGAATGAATTGTCGTCTCACCGACGCAAAAATGAAAATAACACTGCCATCTCATTTAATAGATAAAAATGAATGAATTGTCGTCTCACCGACGCAAAATGAAAATAACACTGCCATCTCATTTAATAGATATACGATGAATGAATTGTCGTCTCACCGACATAAAAAATGAAAATAACACTGCCATCTCATTTTAATAGATATGCTGGAATGAATTGTCGTCTCACCGACGCAAAATGAAAATAACACTGCCATCTCATTTTAATAGATATGCTGGGTACGATGAATGAATTGTCGTCTCACCGACGCAAAAAATGAAAAATAACACTGCCATCTCATTTAATAGATATGCTGGGTAGATGAATGAATTGTCGTCTCACCGACGCAAAAATGAAAATAACACTGCCATCTCATTTTAATAGATATGGGTACGATGAATGAATTGTCGTCTCACCGACGCAAAAATGAAAATAACACTGCCATCTCATTTTAATAGATATACTGGGTACGATGAATGAATTGTCGTCTCACCGACGCAAAATGAAAATAACACTGCCATCTCATTTTAATAGATATGCTGGGTACGATGAATGAATTGTCGTCTCACCGACGGAAAAATGAAAAAAAACCTGCCATCTCATTTAATGAAAATAACACTGTCTCACCGACGCAAAATGAAAATAACACTCATCTCATTTTAATAGATATGCTGGGTACGATGAATGAATTGTCGTCTCACCGACGCAAAATGAAAATAACACTGCCATCTCATTTTTAATAGATATACTGGGTACGATGAATGAATTGTCGTCTCACCGACGCAAAAATGAAAATAACACTGCCATCTCATTTTAATAGATATACTGGGTACGATGAATGAATTGTCGTCTCACCGACGCAAAATGAAAATAACACCGCCATCTCATTTTAATAGATATGCGTTCCACCGACGCAAAAAATGGACAATATAGATATGCTGGGTACGATGAATGAAATTGTCGTCTCACCGACGCAAAATGAAAAATAACACTGCCATCTCATTTTAATAGATATACTGGGTACGATGAATGAATTAATGTCTCACCGACGCAAAATGAAAATAACACTGCCATCTCATTTTAATAGATATGCTGGGTACGATGAATGAATTGTCGTCTCACCGACGCAAAAATGAAAATAACACTGCCATCTCATTTTAATAGATATACTGGGTACGATGAATGAATTGTCGTCTCACCGACGCAAAAATGAAAATAAATGCCATCTCATTTTAATAAATAACGATGAATGAATTGTCGTCTCACCGACGCAAAATGAAAATAACACTGCCATCTCATTTAATAGATATGGGTACGATGAATGAATTGTCGTCTCACGGACGTAAAAATGAAAATAACACTGCCATCTCATTTTTAATAGATATACTGGGTACGATGAATGAATTGTCGTCTCACCGACGCAAAAATGAAAATAACACTGCCATCTCATTTTAATAGATATACTGGGTACGATGAATGAATTGTCGTCTCACCGACGCAAAAAATGAAAATAACACTGCCATCATTTTAATAGATATACTGGGTACGATGAATCACCGACGCAAAATGAAAATAACACTGCCATCTCATTTTAATAGATATACTACGATGAATGAATTGTCGTCTCACCGACATAAAAATGAAAAATAACACTGCCATCTCATTTTAATAGATATACTGGGTACGATGAATGAATTGTCGTCTCACCGACGCAAAATGAAAATAACCGCCACATTTTAATAGATATACGATGAATGAATTGTCGTCTCAAAATGAAAAATAACACTGCCATCTCATTTTAATAGATATGCTAACGAATTGTCGCAAAAATGAAAATAACACTGCCATCTCATTTTAATAGATATACTGGGTACGATGAATGAATTGTCGTCTCACCGACGCAAAAATGAAAATAACACTGCCATCTCATTTTAATAGATATACTGGGTAATGATGAATGAATTGTCGTCTCACCGACGCAAAATGAAAAACACTGCCATCTCATTTTTAATAGATATACTGGGTACGATGAATGAATTGTCGTCTCACCGACGCAAAAATGAAAATAACACTGCCATCTCATTTTAATAGATATACTGGGTACGATGAATGAATTGTCGTCTCACCGACGCAAAAATGAAAAAATGCCATCTCATTTTAATAGATATGCTAACGATGAATGAATTGTCGTCTCACGGACAAAATGAAAATCTCATTTTAATAGATATGCTGGGTACGATGAATGAATTGTCGTCTCACCGACGCAAAATGAAAATAACACTGCCATCTCATTTTAATAGATATACTGGGTACGATGAATGAATTGTCGTCTCACCGACGCAAAAATGAAAATAACACTGCCATCTCATTTTAATAGATATGCTGGGTACGATGAATGAATTGTCGTCTCACCGACGCAAAAATGAAAATAACACTGCCATCTCATTTTAATAGATATGCTGGGTACGATGAATGAATTGTCGTCTCACGGACGCAAAAATGAAAATAACACTGCCATCTCATTTTAATAGATATACTGGGTACGATGAATGAATTGTCGTCTCACCGACGCAAAAATGAAAATAACACTGCGTCATCTCATTTAATCTCATTTTAATAGATATACTGGGTACGATGAATGAATTGTCGTCTCACCGACGCAAAATGAAAATAACACTGACATCTCATTTTAATAGATATACTGGGTACGATGAATGAATTGTCGTCTCACCGACGCAAAATGAAAATAACACTGCCATCTCATTTTAATAGATATACTGGGTACGATGAATGAATTGTCGTCTCACCGACGCAAAAAATGAAAATAACACTGCCATCTCATTTTAATAGATATACTGGGTACGATGAATGAATTGTCGTCTCTGGACGCAAAATGAAAATAACACTGCCATCTCATTTTAATAGATATGCTGGGTACGATGAATGAATTGTCGTCTCACCGACGCAAAAATGAAAATAAACACTGCCATCTCAAAAATTTTATTTTAATAGATAATACGATATGAATTGTCGTCTCACGGACGCAAAAATGAAAATAACGATGAATGACGATGAATGAATCGTCTCACCGACGCAAAAATGAAAATAACACTGCCATCTCATTTAATAGATATACTGGGTACGATGAATGAATTGTCGTCTCACCGACGCAAAATGAAAATAACACTGCCATCTCATTTTAATAGATATACTGGGTACGATGAATGAATTGTCGTCTCACCGACGCAAAAATGAAAATAACACTGCCATCTCATTTTAATAGATATACTGGGTACGATGAATGAATTGTCGTCTCACCGACGCAAAAATGAAAATAACACTGCCATCTCATTTTAATAGATATACTGGGTACGATGAATGAATTGTCGTCTCACCGACGCAAAAATGAAAATAACACTGCCATCTCATTTTAATAGATATACTGGGTACGATGAATGAATTGTCGTCTCACCGACGCAAAAATGAAAATAACACTGCCATCTCATTTTAATAGATATACTGGGTACGATGAATGAATTGTCGTCTCACCGACGCAAAAATGAAAATAACACTGCCATCTCATTTAATAGATATACTGGGTACGATGAATGAATTGTCGACCGACGCAAAATGAAAATAACACTGCCATCTCATTTTAATAGATATACCGACGACGCAAAAATGAAAATAACACTGCCATCTCATTTTAATAGATATACTGGGTACGATGAATGAATTGTCGTCTCACCGACGCAAAAATGAAAAATAACACTGCCATCTCATTTTAATAGATATACTGGGTACGATGAATGAATTGTCGTCTCACGGACGCAAAAATGAAAATAACACTGCCATCTCATTTTAATAGATATACTGGGTACGATGAATGAATTGTCGTCTCACCGACGCAAAAATGAAAATAACACTGCCATCTCATTTTAATAGATATGGGTACGATGAATGAATTGTCGTCTCACCGACGCAAAAAATGAAAATAACACTGACATCTCATTTTAATAGATATACGATGAATGGGTACGATGAATGCCAATTTTTGTCGTATGATGAATGAATTGTCACCGACGCAAAATGAAAATAACACTGCCATCTCATTTTAATAGATATACTGGGTACGATGAATGAATTGTCGAAAATAACACTGCCATGGTGTCGTCTCATCAAAAATGACTGCCATCTCATTTTAATAGATATACTGTACGATGAATGAATTGTCGTCTCACCGACGCAAAAATGAAAATAACACTGCCATCTCATTTTAATAGATATACTGGGTACGATGAATGAATTGTCGTCTCACCGACGCAAAAATGAAAATAACACTGCCATCTCATTTTAATAGATATACTGGGTATGATGAATGAATTGTCGTCTCACCGACGCAAAATGAAAATAACACTGCCATCTCATTTTAATAGATATACTGGGTACGATGAATGAATTGTCGTCTCACCGACGCAAAAATGAAAATAACACTGCCATCTCATTTTAATAGATATACTGGGTACGATGAATGAATTGTCGTCTCACCGACGCAAAATGAAAATAACACTGCCATCTCATTTTAATAGATATACTGGGTACGATGAATGAATTGTCGTCTCACCGACGCAAAAATGAAAATAACACTGCCATCTCATTTTAATAGATATACTGGGTACGATGAATGAATTGTCGTCTCACCGACGCAAAATGAAAATAACACTGCCATCTCATTTTAATAGATATACTGGGTACGATGAATGAATTGTCGTCTCACCGACGCAAAAATGAAAATAACACTGCCATCTCATTTTAATAGATATGCTGGGTACGATGAATGAATTGTCGTCTCACCGACGCAAAAATGAAAATAACACTGCCATCTCATTTTAATAGATATACTGGGTACGATGAATGAATTGTCGTCTCACCGACGCAAAAAAAATGATAGATATACGATGAATGGTGTCGTCTCACCGCCATGCCATCTCATTTTTAGATATGCTGGATATGAATTGTCGTCTGGACGTAACTGCCATCTCATTTTAATGATGAATGATCTCATTTTAATGTGGGTACGATGAATGAATTGTCGTCTCACCGACGCAAAATGAAAATAACACTGCCATCTCATTTTAATAGATATACTGGGTACGATGAATGAATTGTCGTCTCACCGACGCAAAAATGAAAATAACACTGCCATCTCATTTTAATAGATATGCTGGGTACGATGAATGAATTGTCGTCTCACCGACGCAAAAATGAAAATAACACTGCCATCTCATTTAATAGATATACTGGGTACGATGAATGAATTGTCGTCTCACCGACGCAAAAATGAAAATAACACTGCCATCTCATTTTAATAGATATACTGGGTACGATGAATGAATTGTCGTCTCACCGACGCAAAAAATGAAAATAACACTGCCATCTCATTTTAATAGATATACTGGGTACGATGAATGAATTGTCGTCTCACCGACGCAAAAAATGAAAATAACACTGCCATCTCATTTTAATAGATATACTGGGTACGATGAATGAATTGTCGTCTCACCGACGCAAAATGAAAATAACACTGCCATCTCATCTTTTAATAGATATACTGGGTACGATGAATGAATTGTCGTCTCACCGACGCAAAAATGAAAATAACACTGCCATCTCATTTTAATAGATATACTGGGTACGATGAATGAATTGTCGTCTCACCGACGCAAAAATGAAAATAACACTGCCATCTCATTTTAATAGATATACTGGGTACGATGAATGAATTGTCGTCTCACCGACGCAAAAATGAAAATAACACTGCCATCTCATTTAATAGATATACTGGGTAATGATGAATGAATTGTCGTCTCACCGACGCAAAAATGAAAATAACACTGCCATCTCATTTTAATAGATATACTGGGTACGATGAATGAATTGTCGTCTCACCGACGCAAAATGAAAAATAACACTGCCATCTCATTTTAATAGATATGATGGGTACGATGAATGAAAATTGTCGTCTCACCGACGCAAAAATGAAAATAACACTGCCATCTCATTTTAATAGATATACTGGGTACGATGAATGAATTGTCGTCTCACCGACGCAAAATGAAAATAACACTGCCATCTCATTTTAATAGATATGCTGGGTACGATGAATGAATTGTCGTCTCACCGACGCAAAAATGAAAATAACACTGCCATCTCATTTTAATAGATATACTGGGTACGATGAATGAATTGTCGTCTCACCGACGCAAAAATGAAAATAACACTGCCATCTCATTTTAATAGATATGCTGGGTACGATGAATGAATTGTCGTCTCACCGACGCAAAAATGAAAATAACATGGTGTCGTCTCACCGACGCCAAAATGCCATCTCATTTTTTAATAGAATATGTCGTCTCACCGACGCAAAATGAAAATAACACTACCATCTCATTTTAACGATATGGTACGATGAATGAATTGTCGTCTCACCGACGCAAAAATGAAAATAACACTGACATCTCATTTTAATAGATATACTGGGTACGATGAATGAATTGTCGTCTCACCGACGCAAAATGAAAATAACACTGACATCTCATTTTAATAGATATACTGGGTACGATGAATGAATTGTCGTCTCACCGCCATCTCAAAATGAAAATAACAAAATGAAAATAACACTGCCATCTCATTTTAATAGATATGCTGTCGGTACGATGAATAATGTCGTCTCACCGACGACAAAATGAAAATAACACTGCCATCTCATTTTAATAGATATACTGGGTACGATGAATGAATTGTCGTCTCACCGACGCAAAATGAAAATAACACTGCCATCTCATTTAATAGATATACTGGGTACGATGAATGAATTGTCGTCTCACCGACGCAAAAATGAAAATAACACTGCCATCTCATTTTAATAGATATACGCAAAAATGAAAATAACACTGACATCTCATTTTAATAGATAATGAATTGTCGTCTCACCGACGCCAAAAATGAAAATAACACTGCCATCTCATTTTAATAGATATACTGGGTACGATGAATGAATTGTCGTCTCACCGACGCAAAAAATGAAAATAACACTGCCATCTCATTTTAATAGATATGCTGGGTACGATGAATGAATTGTCGTCTCACCGACGCAAAATGAAAATAACACTGACATCTCATTTTAATAGATATGCTGGGTACGATGAATGAATTGTCGTCTCACCGACGCAAAAATGAAAATAACACTGCCATCTCATTTTAATAGATATACTGGGTACGATGAATGAATTGTCGTCTCACCGACGCAAAAATGAAAAAATAACACTGCCATCTCATTTTTAATAGATATGGTGTCGTCTCACCGACGCAAAATGGGATGATGATGAATGAATTGTCGTCTCACCGACGCAAAAAATGAAAATAACACTGCCATCTCATTTTAATAGATATGCTGGGTACGATGAATGAATTGTCGTCTCACCGACGCAAAAATGAAAATAACACTGCCATCTCATTTTAATAGATATGCTGGGTACGATGAATGAATTGTCGTCTCACCGACGCAAAAATGAAAATAACACTGCCATCTCATTTTAATAGATAACTGGGTACGATGAATGGAATTGTCGTCTCACCGACGCCAAAATGAAAATAACACTGCCATCTCATTTTAATGATATGACGATGAATGAATTGTCGTCTCACCGACGCAAAAATGAAAAAAATGAAAATAACACTGACCATCTCATTTTAATAGATATACTGGGTACGATGAATGAATTGTCGTCTCACCGACGCAAAATGAAAATAACACTGACATCTCATTTTAATAGATATGCTGGGTACGATGAATGAATTGTCGTCTCACCGACGCAAAAATGAAAAATAACACTGATACGATGAATGAATTGTCGTCTCACCGACGCAAAAATGAAAAAAATGCCATCTCATTTTAATAGATATGCTACGATGAATGAATTGTCGTCTCACCGACGCAAAAATGAAAATAACACTGCCATCTTTTAATAGATATGCTGGGTACGATGAATGAATTGTCGTCTCACCGACGCAAAAATGAAAATAACACTGCCATCTCATTTTAATATACTGGGTACGATGAATGAATTGTCGTCTCACCGACGCAAAATGAAAAATAACACTGATGAATGACGATGAATGAATCGTCTCACCGACGCAAAAATGAAAATAACACTGCCATCTCATTTTAATAGATATGCTGGGTACGATGAATGAATTGTCGTCTCACCGACGCAAAAATGAAAATAACACTGCCATCTCATTTTAATAGATATACTGGGTACGATGAATGAATTGTCGTCTGTCAAAAATGAAAATCTCATCTCATTTAATAGACTGGGTACGATGAAAATTGTCGTCTCACCGACGCAAAAATGAAAATAACACTGACATCTCATTTTAATAGATATACTGGGTACGATGAATGAATTGTCGTCTCACCGACGCAAAAATGAAAATAACACTGCCATCTCATTTTAATAGATATACTGGGTACGATGAATGAATTGTCGTCTCACCGACGCCAAAATGAAAATAACACTGCCATCTCATTTTAATAGATATGCTGGGTACGATGAATGAATTGTCGTCTCACCGACGCAAAAATGAAAATAACACTGCCATCTCATTTTAATAGATATGCTGGGTACGATGAATGAATTGTCGTCTCACCGACGCAAAAATGAAAATAACACTGCCATCTCATTTTAATAGATATACTGGGTACGATGAACGATGAATGAATTGTCGTCTCACCGACGCAAAATGAAAATAACACTGCCATCTCATTTTAATAGATATACTGGGTACGATGAATGAATTGTCGTCTCACCGACGCAAAAATGAAAATAACACTGACATCTCATTTTAATAGATATGCTGGGTACGATGAATGAATTGTCGTCTCACCGACGCAAAATGAAAATAACACTGACATCTCTGATGAATGAATTGTCGTCTCACGGACGCAAAAAATGAAAATAACACTGCCATCTCATTTTAATATATACTGGGTACGATGAATGAATTGTCGTCTCACCGACGCCAAAATGAAAATAACACTGGCCATCTCATTTTAATAGATATGACGATGAATTGTCGTCTCACCGACGCAAAATGAAAATAACACTGCCATCTCATTTTAATAGATATGCTGGGTACGATGAATGAATTGTCGTCTCACCGACGCAAAAATGAAAATAACACTGCCATCTCATTTTAATAGATATACTGGGTACGATGAATGAATTGTCGTCTCACCGACGCAAAAATGAAAATAACACTGACATCTCATTTTAATAGATATACTGGGTACGATGAATGAATTGTCGTCTCACGCCAAAATGAAATGAAAAACTGCCATCTCATTTTAATAGATATGCTGGGTACGATGAATGAATTGTCGTCTCACCGACGCAAAAATGAAAATAACACTGCCATCTCAAATGAAAATAACGACAAAAATGAAAATAACACTGCCATCTCATTTTAATAGATATACGATGAATGAATTGTCGTCTCACCGACGCAAAAATGAAAAATAACACTGACATCTCATTTTAATAGATATACTGGGTCGAATTGTCGTCTCACCGACGCAAAAATGAAAATAACACTGCCATCTCATTTTAATAGATATGAATGGTCGTCTCACCGAAAATCACCGACGCAAAATGAAAATAACACTGCCATCTCATTTTAATAGATATGCTGGGTACGATGAATGAATTGTCGTCTCACGGACGCAAAAATGAAAATAACACTGCCATCTCATTTTTAGATATGCTATACGATGAATGAATTGTCGTCTCACCGACGCAAAAATGAAAATGACATCTCATTTTAATAGATATCGTCTCATGAATTGTCGTCTCACCGAAAAAATGAAAATAACACTGCCATCTCATTTTAATAGATATACTGGGTACGATGAATGAATTGTCGTCTCACGGACGCAAAAATGAAAATAACACTGCCATCTCATTTTAATAGATATACTGGGTACGATGAATGAATTGTCGTCTCACCGACGCAAAAATGAAAATAACACTGCCATCTCATTTTAATAGATATACTGGGTACGATGAATGAATTGTCGTCGAAAATCTCTGCCATCTCATTTTAATAGACTGGCAATGATGAAATTGTCGTCTCACCGACGAAAATGAAAATAACACTGCCATCTCATTTTAATAGATATACTGGGTACGATGAATGAATTGTCGTCTCACCGACGCAAAAATGAAAATAACACCGATTGTCATCTCATTTTAATAGATATACTGGGTACGATGAATGAATTGTCGTCTCACCGACGCAAAAATGAAAATAACACGGATCATTTTTAAAAATGCTGGGAAAATCTCATCTTTTAATAGATATACTGGGTACGATGAATGAATTGTCGTCTCACCGACGCAAAAATGAAAATAACACTGCCATCTCATTTTAATAGATATACTGGGTACGATGAATGAATTGTCGTCTCACGGACGCAAAAATGAAAATAACACTGCCATCTCATTTTAATAGATATACTGGGTACGATGAATGAATTGTCGTCTCATTTTAATACCGACGCAAAAATGAAAATAACACTGCCATCTCATTTTAATAGATATACTGGGTACGATGAATGAATTGTCGTCTCACCGACGCAAAAAATGAAAATAACACTGCCATCTCATTTTAATAGATATACTGGGTACGATGAATGAATTGTCGTCTCACGGACGCAAAATGAAAATAACACTGCCATCTCATTTTAATAGATATACTGGGTACGATGAATGAATTGTCGTCTCACCGACGCAAAAATGAAAATAACACTGCCATCTCATTTTAATAGATATACTGGGTACGATGAATGAATTGTCGTCTCACGGACGCCAAAATGAAAATAACACTGACATCTCATTTTAATAGATATACTGGGTACGATGAATGAATTGTCGTCTCACGGACGCAAAAATGAAAATAACACTGCCATCTCATTTTAATAGATATACTGGGTACGATGAATGACGCAAAAAATGAAAATCGACATCTCACTGGGACGATGAAAAATGCAAAAAAATAACACTGCCATCTCATTTTAATAGATATACTGGGTACGATGAATCACCGACGCAAAATGAAAATAACACTGCCATCTCATTTTAATAGATATACTGGGACGAATGAATTGTCGTCTCACCGACGCAAAAATGAAAATAACACTGACATCTCATTTTAATAGATATACTGGGTACGATGAATGAATTGTCGTCTCACGGACGCAAAAATGAAAATAACACTGCCATCTCATTTTAATAGATATACTGGGTACGATGAATGAATTGTCGTCTCACGGACGCAAAAATGAAAAAATAACACTGCCATCTCATTTTAATAGATATACTGGGTACGATGAATGAATTGTCGTCTCGGACGCAAAAATGAAAATAACGCCATCTCATTTTAAAATATGACGAAATAATTGTCGTCTCACTGACGCAAAAATGAAAATAACACTCATCTCATTTTTAATAGATATGAACACGGACGCAAAAATGAAAATAACACTGCCATCTCATTTTAATAGATGAATGAATTGTCGTCTCACGGACGCAAAAATGAAAATAACACTGACATCTCATTTTAATAGATATACGATGAATGAATTGTCGTCTCACGGACGCAAAAATGAAAATAACACTGCCATCTCATTTTAATAGATGAATGAATGAATTGTCGTCTCACCGACGCAAAAATGAAAATAACACTGCCATCTCATTTTAATAGATATACTGGGTACGATGAATGAATTGTCGTCTCACGGACGCAAAAATGAAAATAACACTGCCATCTCATTTTAATAGATATACTGGGTACGATGAATGAATTGTCGTCTCACGGACGCAAAAATGAAAATAACACTGCCATCTCATTTTAATAGATATACTACGATGAATGAATTGTCGTCTCACGGACGCAAAATGAAAATAAATGACAATTTTTGTCGTCTCACCGACGCAAAAAATGAAAATAACACTGCCATCTCATTTTAATAGATATACTGGGTACGATGAATGAATTGTCGTCTCACGGACGCAAAAAAATGAAAATAGATACACTGACATGAATCATTTTCACGGACGCAAAAAAATGAAAATATACTGGGTACGATGAATGAATTGTCGTCTCACGGACGCATTTTAAAAATGAAAAATAACACTGCCATCTCATTTTAATAGATATACTGGGTACGATGCAAAATGACTGAATGAATTGTCGTCTCACGGACGCAAAATGAAAATAACACTGACATCTCATTTTAATAGATATACACGGGGTGCCACGATACGATAAATGAATTGTCGTCTCACCGGACGCAAAAAATGAAAAAATAACACTGCCATCTCATTTTAATAGATATACTGGGTACGATGAATGAATTGTCGTCTCACGGACGCAAAAATGAAAATAACACTGACATCTCATTTTAATAGATATACTGGGTACGATGAATGAATTGTCGTCTCACGGACGCAAAAATGAAAATAACACATTTTTAATAGATATCTCATTTTAATAGATATACTGGACATCTCACGATGAATGAATGAATTGTCGTCTCACGGACGCAAAAATGAAAATAACACTGCCATCTCATTTTAATAGATATACTGGGTACGATGAATGAATTGTCGTCTCACGGACGCAAAATGAAAATAACGTGACATCTCATTTTAATAGATATACTGGGTACGATGAATGAATTGTCGTCTCACGGACGCAAAAATGAAAATAACACTGACATCTCATTTTAATAGATATACTGGGTACGATGAATGAATTGTCGTCTCACCGACGCAAAAATGAAAATAACACTGCCATCTCATTTTAATAGATATACTGGGTACGATGAATGAATTGTCGTCTCACGACGCAAAAAATGAAAATAACACGCAAAAAATTGAAAATAACACTGCCATCTCATTTAATAGATATACTGGGTACGATGAATGAATTGTCGTCTCACGGACGCAAAAAATGAAATAACACTGACATCTCATTTTAATAGATATACTGGGTACGATGAATGAATTGTCGTCTCACCGACGCAAAAATAAAAATAACACTGACATCATTTTAATAGATATCTGGGTTTGATGAATGAATTGTTTACTGCCATCTCATTTTAATAGATATACTGGGTACGATGAATGAATTGTCGTCTCACGGACGCAAAAATGAAAATAACACTGCCATCTCATTTTAATAGATATACTGGGTACGATGAATGAATTGTCGTCTCACGGACGCAAAAATGAAAATAACACTGACATCTCATTTTAATAGATATACTGCAAATTTTGATGAATGAATTGTCGTCTCACGGACGCAAAAATGAAAATAACACTGCCATCTCATTTTAATAGATATACTACGATGAATGAATTGTCGTCTCACGGACGCAAAAAATAACGATGAATGAATTGTCGTCTCACGGACGCAAAATGAAAATAACACTGCCATCTCATTTTAATAGATATACTGGGTACGATGAATGAATTGTCGTCTCACGACGCAAAAATGAAAATAACACTGCCATCTCATTTTAATAGATAACTGGGTACGATGAATGAAACACGGACGCAAAAATGAAAACATCATCTCATTTTAATAGATATACTGGGTACGATGAATGAATTGTCGTCTCACGGACGCAAAATGAAAATAACACTGCCATCTCATTTTAATAGATATACTGGGTACGATGAATGAATTGTCGTCTCACGGACGCAAAAATGAAAATAACACTGACATCTCATTTAATTATATGGGTACGATATATTGTCGTCTCACGGACGGTGACATCTCATTTTAATAGATATGAATGATGAATGAATTGTCGTCTCACGGACGCAAAAATGAAAATAACACTGACATCTCATTTTAATAGATATACTGGGTACGATGAATGAATTGTCGTCTCACGGACGCAAAAATGAAAATAACACTGCCATCTCATTTTAATAGATATACTGGGTACGATGAATGAATTGTCGTCTCACGGACGCAAAAATGAAAATAACACTGACATCTCATTTTAATAGATATACTGGGTACGATGAATGAATTGTCGTCTCACCGACGCAAAAATGAAAATAACACTGACATCTCATTTTAATAGATATACTGGGTACGATGAATGAATTGTCGTCTCACCGACGCAAAAATGAAAATAACACTGACATCTCATTTTAATAGATATACTGGGTACGATGAATGAATTGTCGTCTCACGGACGCAAAAATGAAAATAACACTGCCATCTCATTTTAATAGACTGGGTACGATGAATGAATTGTCGTCTCACCGACGCAAAAATGAAAATAACACTGCCATCTCATTTTTAGATAATAGATGAATCACGGACGCAAAATGAAAATAACACTGCCATCTCATTTTAATAGATATGAACGATGAATGAATTGTCGTCTCACCGACGCAAAAATGAAAATAACACTGCCATCTCATTTTAATAGATATACTGGGTACGATGAATGAATTGTCGTCTCACCGACGCAAAAATGACGCCATCTCATTTTAATCACGGAGCAAAAAAACTGACATCTCATTTTAATAGATATACTGGGTACGATGAATGAATTGTCGTCTCACCGACGCAAAAATGAAAATAACACTGCCATCTCATTTTAATAGATATACTGGGTTTAATAGCAAAAATGAAAATATGCCATCTCATTTTAATAGGGTACGATGAATGAATTGTCGTCTCACCGACGCAAAAAATGAAAATAACACTGCCATCTCATTTTAATAGATATACTGGGTACGATGAATGAATTGTCGTCTCACCGACGCAAAAATGAAAAATAACACTGCCATCTCATTTTAATAGATATACTGGGTACGATGAATGAATTGTCGTCTCACCGACGCAAAAATGAAAATAACACTGCCATCTCATTTTAATAGATATACTGGGTACGATGAATGAATTGTCGTCTCACCGACGCAAAAATGAAAATAACACTGACATCTCATTTTAATAGATATACTGGGTACGATGAATGAATTGTCGTCTCACCGACGCAAAAATGAAAATAACACTGACATCTCATTTTAACAGATTTTACCAAAATTACACAAAAATATCTTGAAATACTGAAGAATAAATTTATTCAATAAAATTGTCATTGGCTTCAACCACGGCCTCCAGAGGGTTTCGGAGTCTCTTGAAAATCTTCTGGACGGTCTCCTTGTTTACGTTGGTGAATGCTGCCATAAACCTTGCCTTCAGTTCATCTATTTCAAGTTCAGGTGTTACAAGGAGTTTTGTTGGTCTGTTGCCCAGTTGCACACCACATATAATAATAAGTGGGGTTGCAGTCAGGAGGGTTAGGTGGCCAGATGTAAGGGGTGATGTGGTCTCAGAAATTGTCTCACAGCCATGACTTGGTTCTCTTGCTTGTGTGGTAGGGTGTAGAGTCTTGTTCCCAGATATAGGATCTTCCATTATGCACCCTCTTGACCCAGGTCATCACTACCTCCTCAAGGCACTTAATGTCGGCCTCCGTGTTGAGACTGAGACCATCTGGCGAGATGAATGGGGTTATAACAACCGTCATCACTAGTAATCACTCCAAAGAGCTTCATAATCACCATTACATTCATCCAACTCTTTCTGAATTCTTCGTACTGTCCTTAGATTGACATCCAAACAACGTGAACTGTTGGCATTGAATCTTCCGGCGCGAATGCCAAGCAGCACATTATGTGGTTGTCCAAATTTCTGACGGAGTGTATTGCCTCATAATGCACTTTTTTCTGGCAGACGGTGCCTAATTGACCCTACTATAGTGTGATGTCGATAAAATCAAAAACAATTAAAGTGCATGCGGGAAATTAAAAATATAAAAGGGTGACAATTTACGAATCGCACCCTGTAATTACTAACTATTTTTGGTAAGCAGAATCGGCGCTGTGGGATGAACCAAACGTCGGGCTAAGGTGCCTAAAGCGATGCCCATGAGATCCCCGAAAGGGTGTCGGTCGATATAGACAGCAGGACGGTGGCCACGGAAGTCGGTATCCGCTAAGGAGTGTGTAACAACTCACCTGCCGAAACGATCGGCCCCGAAAATGGCCGTCGCTGGAGCGACGGACCGATATTTGTCTTTTTGCCTTGCTTTTAGACCTGGTAGTAATAATCCTAAATTATCTGAATTTCTGAAGCATTATCGATTATTATTAATTTTCTACTAATATTTATTTAAATATTCTTTGTCTTAATTTTACACAGGGTAATAATAGTCATAAATTCCTTGAATTTCTTAGGTGAACCATTATTAATTATTATTAAATTTCTACACGTATTTCGTTCATCTCTCCTACATAAGGTAGCGACGGAGAGTGTGAAGAAGGGACTAAGCATAAACTGAAAGAAAACAGAATGCATGGTCATCAGTAAAAGGATGAGCCCAAACTGAGATTTGCAGTTCGGCAATACTAGAATCAAGCCGCCTCAGCATTATAAATATATTTCAAGCGTTCTGACAGAGGGCGGTAAATGCGACACTGAGATCTGTAAACGTATTTGGATCGCCAAAGGCGCATTCCAAAAGCTGGGCAGAGTATTGCGAGACAGGAGGATTTCTTTGGTAACAAAGAAAAGAATACTGAGCTGTTACCTGACATCTGTCCTCCTATACGGCAGCCAATGTTGGACCATTTCCTCAAAGATAAAGAAGAGATTCGATCTGATGGAGATGTGGTTCTATAGAAGGATACTAGGGATATCATGGACCTAGCGTGTGATCAACGATGAGATCTTAGAGAGGATGCAAACAAGTAGGAGGCTTATACTTAACATCAGGAAGAGGCAGCTGAAGTTCCTGGAACACATAATGTAGAAGGAAGGCCTGGAGAATCTGATACTCATGGGTCAAATAGAAGGAAATAAAGACAAGGGAAAACAACGCATGGCACCCCTAGCAAGTGGATGACAGAACGTGGTCTGGGGGAGGTAGCAGAGGGAAGGAACTTGATGGGAGCTGTAAAAGATAGACGGAGGTGGAGAACCATGATATCCTACGTCCTGAAAGGACACGGCACATAGAAAGAATTGAAGAATGTTGCCTTGCGTTTACACCTGATAATAAAATTGTTAAATTATATGAAGATTTCAAATGAAGAATTATCAATTATAATTTTTTGTCTCGTATTTTTTACCATATTTCTTCCACTCTACAAAAACTCCTCCGGAGAGTAGTGATGGAAAGCGAGAAGGAAGAGATAAACATCAAAGGCAAAACGAACAGCCCAAAATGCAAATTAGAAATTTGGGATAGCAAAATCAAATACGTACAACAATTTAAATATCTGCAAACTATAGTAACAGAGGACAGCAAGTGCGACACTGAAATCCGAAGACACATTGGGATAGCGAAAGATGCCTTCCAAAAGCTATGCAGAGTATTAAGAAACAGGCTTTTTTGTCATAAGCAAACAAAACAAAAAAAGAGTAGTGAACTGTTATGTGATATTATCCTCCTATATGAAAAGGAATGTTCGACAGCCTTCTCACAAATGAAGAAGAGATTTGAAGCAACAGAAATGTGGTTCTACAGATGGATGCTGAGGATACTATGCGCCGAACATGTGAGCAATGACGAAGTTTTAGAGAAAATGGAAACATAAAAGTAATTTATGCATAATATCAGGAAGAAACACTTGAAATTTCTATAGTACATGAGGAAAGAACGATTAGAAAATTTGATATTCACAGGGCAGATTGGATGCAAGATGGACAGAGAAACAAGTATAATAGTGAGTTTGACTAAATGTATGATGGAACAAGTTTCAAGAGAAATAACATAAAGACAAAATGTATTAAGCCCTACGAAGCATAGGAATTTGTGGAGAGCCATGATCGCCTAAGTCCTGAGGGGACACGGCAGGTAGAAGAAAATAATAAAAATGTTGAGTTTTTAGTTTACACAGTCTATTATCCTACGATTATTACTAGTATTTGTTTCGACTTATTTTTATTGCTTTTAAACTTAGTAAATAAGCTTGAATTATTTGGGACGTACATTACAATTATCCAGAACTTATACTGGGGGAAAACCGCTTGCAACATGGATAGAAAAGTAATTCAGAATATAAAAAAAGCTACGTGCTGGATTAATATGTTTGAAAAATTCAGTTGATTTTCTCTCTTGTATTTAATTTTTTTTTTTTAATTGAATTCCATTCAATATTATTAAAAAACATTGAACTTATTAGTAAATTTGAAAAATACGAAACAATTATTTCCAGAGATATAATACCTGCAAAACATACTTTACAGGATTTTTTTTCTTTTGTTTAATAAGGAAAATATCTATAAATCAGAGGAATTTTGACCACCGCCATCATCCAGTGGGCATATGCATACTAATAGTACTAATAGCATAGTAATAGCTGGTTACTAGTTTCCACTATGCTCGTCTGCTACAGATGCTTATACAGTCAGATTTATTTTTCTTCAACACCTACAGAACTATTGTTTTAATGCAACTCTGCTGAAAAGAGGACATGGAAATGTGGACGATAATCACAGATAAATGCAATCCAGAACTAAATCATCATGACCAGTTATATAAAGTCGGGGGCTCGTTTCTGATTATACATGTTAACTGTTGCTTAAGTACATTTCTGTTTCTTCAAAAACCACAGACCCAGCCAGTGGTTTATACTGCAATTAGGTTGAAGAGAACATAATTACAGTTTCTGGTACACATTGCATAATAAGGTCTGACAAGTACTTGAGTAAAAGCAAACACTCGGTCACGATGATTTAGCATAACCATCGAAGGCTTCTGAACAGTTTATGAGACAGATCGGGGGTATTGCTTCAGGCCCTTCCCAACGCTGAGATCTTCGTACCAGCTTCGTATTATCAAGATATCTTCTCATTGATATTGTGAGATTCGAATATGAGTCTTATAGTTGGAACGCTAGCATTCTTATTAAGCTTTTGAACACATGCCTCCATAGTTATATACATTATGCAAAAGCGGGCTAATTATAATTAATGAAATGCGAAATCAGTTCAAAGATTTTTTTTTAATTTTATTTATATATGTACTCGAATATGGAGCGGGGTTTTTATTATAGTTTTTTACTCAATATCTACATGAAATTCTTTTGAAGAGGTTAAAAATCATGCATTTACGGTTACTAATTGCACTATATGCAGGTAAATATTTTTATAGAGGGGTTAAAATTCCTGCCTTTCCGGTGACCATAACCTACCCAACAGGCTTACATTTTCACGGTACATTTGATTAACATTAAATGTACAGGTAAACTTCTTTAGCCTGCCTCCTGTAGCCTATGTTTATTTCTGGTTCTACGCCATTCAGTATTCGTGTCATTTAAAATCTACAAATACCTTTATATAAATGGAGAATTAACATACAAGAATATATATGGTTTTTTAAACAAAATATGTTGTCAGTTACCATATATACATTTATTTAAACAGCCATGTTCTCATCTCTGTTAACATCAGATTTAACATTTATTCTTATTCACATCCGTTTATGCAAGTATTTACACATCGAACTGAACATACATTTGGACATCCATATGCATAACCTTTTGGGCATTCATTTGCACATATATTTTTTACGTACATGTGCTTATCCATTTTCACATATATGTCGACATCAATATACACCAAGATTTACCTATTCTGGTACTATATGAACGGTAGTACGCCATTTAGTACAAGTGTCTGTTAAAATCTACAAATACCTTATATAAATGAAGAATTAACAATTGTTTCCCTTTCTTCAATATGCGTTCATTTTCGTTCGTACGTGTTTATATCACTGAGGTATTGCTTTTCCAATGGCACCCCGACTGGGTGATACGTGTCTGTACCTTATGTTTTAGTTGGGGAGAGGTCAGTGTTAAAGTAGCTACTTTAATCAGGCATGAAAGAAAATAAAAGTACGGAATCTGAATCTTCATTCCAGATATATTATGGAAAGTATTTTTTTCTCACCATTTTGTGGTAGCTATGTAAATAAAAAGAATGAAGTCCATTTATTTACTATATGTTCAGGATGCTGCCAGTACTACAATATTTGACTGCAGTTGGCCTATTTGCATTACTCAGAAGCTAGAGTCGGATTATACCTGAACTATATGAAAAAATCAGTTTATCCACAAAATAATTCAAGGGTTGCACTGTACATGAAGTAGACTTATACACGAGTATATACGGTACTCTTTTTTTTTCTTTTTTTTTTTTACATATGTCATCAATTTCATGTGTATATTTTGGACATACTAACTATATATGATTTCTTCCCAAGAGATGTAATCATCCACTGTTGATTTTTGCGACGTACCTGCTGCGGATGATGAGATATTTTGATGGCAAATTTGGACTTTCAGGCCTGCGAAAAAAAAAAAGGTCTGTCAAAAGGACGGCTTTTGACGCCGTTCTCATTTTAACTGCTATCAATTCTGGGCAATGTTTATTCTTTTAAAAAGAGATTATTAGAAATGTAATCACCCTGAAATTTAAACGGGGATTTGGCTAACGACGCAGAAAATGGATTCCGTAAAGTTGGCTCCCGTCATCATCGACCTCTCTTGTTTGACTAACTTTGGTTGTAAGGACCGTGTGCACCTGAGCACTTGATCAATTCCATCCACATATCGTGTCTGAAAGCCGAAGATCTATTCAATCATGCTTGTCTAGGGCAAATAATCCTGACGTAACCCATCCCTTTCAAGGCCTAAGCACAGCCGATGTCCTTCAACTTAACGGTTTGTCTTGGTCACAAGCACTTGGCCGTTGAATCTTTGTCTTCAACCTGCAAAGCGATGCCGTATCATCATCATATTGTCTTCATTCATAGCAACAGAAACTAGTACAATGGGGTAAATTAGTTATGTATTGATATTGTAAATTAGAAAGGGTTACGGATCAGGCAAAACGGAGGTTGGAAATGAAATGATAATCTTTAGAACATCAACGAAATAAAATACGCGCCAGCGGTGTGAAGTAGGTAAACCACCGCTAGTGGTGGACTACTTAGCATATTACCCCCACTTAAAATAGTGTCCAATGTATTCATGAGAATTGGGACATACCCATTAGTGTTCATAGGTACGGAATATACACTTTGACTAGGCTGTTGACCCTATATTAATGTTTATTAGTCATTTTACAGGTCTTCTTTTAATCCCGATAGGTGGCTAGCCAACATCTTCATCAGTGGGTTAACCGGTTTAGTCGCCGGTAAACCGACAATGTCCTGGTAATAATGGGTGAAACGGTATGATTAGCACACGACACGTGTGCTAGTCATAAAATGTGCTAGTCATGGATATAAGCTCATTAAAAATTCCATTTAAACAAGTAAATAATTTCCTTAAAATATTTTATTTTATTTACAAAAAAGAGACTTTTTCTATATGAGATATATTTTTAATTCCCGAGCTTCCTTTGTTATAAGCAGCAATATTATTTTCTAAATAAGCATTTGCACATCCATTTGACATCCATTGGACATACCATATGCGCACCCATTTAGTAATATTCCATTTGAAGAACCATTTGAGCTTGTATTTGGACCGCATTTGCACATGTATTTGAATATCAAATTGGACGTCTATTTGCAGACCAAATTCCGCAAACACTTTCATTTGTAGATGCAAATTCACATAGTCATACACAACTATTTGGACAACCATATATCCATTTGCACTTAATTTGCATGCATTAATATGGACATCGATATGCAATTACATTTAGATATGCATATCTAGATTTGGGATGAAACAGTGCTGCCAAACACACCGAATCCATCATAAAAATGCAGGATATGTAATTATTAAACATTAAACACTTCAGATACCTAAGCGGAGTTATGAGTTATAACAAATTAAGCATAAGGGAAAATAAATTAAACATTGAATAGGTTGGGAGAGAGATTGTTTCTCCCAATTCCGCAAATTGCTAAAAAAAAACAAAAAAAAAAAACAAAAAAAAACATTAATCTGAAAACTTGAGTCATGTTCTTAAAATGTTTCGTCAGATGGAAACTTTCATATGAATTCCATGGATGGCGTCAAAGCCGATCAGGAAAATATAATCTGCCAGTTTTTACAACAGCTTCCTAAAATCAATGTTGACAAAAGGCTTTGAGCGAGAGAAGATTGAGTATGTCTTAGTAAAGATCATTTCACTTTTTGAACACTTTGGACTGGCGATACTGTTTGTGAACCCACAAACAGTATAAACAATAACTGTACCAAATAACATAAAATCCCATCACTTGAAGACTAACAACAGATGCAACAACTACAATGGATAGCACATGTAACTAGAAGGTTCGGAAGGAAACCCAAATCATTACTGCAATATATCAACTTGAATAACCTATTTACATGAGAAAGTGTTTTAAGAGAAATCTTTTATGCGTTTCAAAGGAAAACAGTACTGGCTGCTCGGTCAATGAATGACAAATATTTCCTTGTAGAAAAACGGCTATTATCATTACCATCAAAATGTGTACGTTTATTTGAACATCTATGTACTCATCCATTTGAATACCGAATTTGACATCCATGTAGACATTAACTGAACGTCATTTTATATATATTTGTACAATTAAATGAGGGATTCATTTATGCAAGTAATTACACCATTGTGCAAATTAATTGAAGAAAAACGTAGAATTCGTTATTATTTACTTTTTTTTCGTATTTTTCCAGTGAAACATGACCCAGTGCACATGTTAGTACTTCGTATGTCCATTTCACGAAGTCGTTCCTTGCAGATTGGCCACAGGTTCTCGACTGCAATTAAATCAGGAGAGTTTCCGGGCCAGTCTATAATACTTTGATTTGCTCACAGGCAAAACTTGCCAGTGCGTTTCATCGCAGACAATGGATGTAGGACAAGTAATCGACAGTCGAGTGAATAGTGTCTGGGCGCGATGAAAACCTGATGCAATCACGGATGATGCAATATTTTTCAAGGCCAAACAAATTTCAACATACACCTCGGAAATAAATTCATATTACTGCACATCACTGCAAATGGGCTAATCTGAGAAAAAAATAGAAATTGATTATACCCTGTCACACCTGTGGGTTTAAAACTGGCCGTATGTTGAAAGAAAGGTAGCTAAAGCGTTTTTTTCAATTAATTTGCACAGGGGTGTAGGCATCAATTTGAACATCCATATGCATAACCGTTTGGAAATTCATTTAAACATCCATGTGTGTATCTATATGCATAACCATTTTCACATACATTTGGGCATCTATATAGACCAAGATTTATCTGCTGTAGGCGAAAGCCTATGCGGAGAAATTACAACAAATATTAAGCCCAAACCCAAGGAAGCCATATCCAACCCACAAGCAGTAACTCTCCTTCGGGTGGAGGCTGGATTCATTGCCTGGCGCCTGAGTTGACGCCAAAAGAGGCAATCTTTCCATAGTATTGATGTCAAACCCACTTTCAACTGCCGTTCTATCACATTTGGTAACGTGAACGCATTGAAAAACGTCAAGAATATTTCTATCTTCTTTGATTCTCATCTTCTTCATATTCTGTCGTTGGTAAATTCTCTAAGACAGTGGTACTCAACCCCTTTACTCAATGCATACCATTATTATTTGTATATTTACTATATATCAGCATATCATTCTCCACTTTCCAAGATTGACTGACTCAAAATGCGCATTCTAAACAAGATTCAGTGCAGAAAATGTTCGTTCTTTTCTATATTAGTACATATGCATTTGCATGGATTATTTCTATAAAGGACTTTAAAATTTAATAGAAATGTTAACGAATTTTTTTAACTTGAATACATAAATACAGTAATTTGTTTTAATTCATAAATAATTATTAAATAAATTTTAAAGCATACTTCAATAAACAAAAAGTTCATTCAATGGTCAGGTTATTTAAATCGATTTTATTCTGATGAAGATTATAGTCAATGATAAATTATTTTCCCTCGTCTCTTAAAACCGTGATATCCCCACCACCTCAGAAGAGTAGTTCCCTTCTAGTTCAGAACCTCTGCTCTAAGCATTGTTTCGTCAATAATTTTCACTGGAATTCCAGCTCTCTCCTTCTAATTGGCAGCATGAATTTCTTTATTGTTTCCTATTCTTTTTAAAACTTTCTTTTTAATTTCTTAAAAAACCTGTTCATGGTGTTCTCAACGTAAAATAATCGAAATGTTTAGAATGGATATTATCGTTTCTTGTCACTGATCCACTTTATTATCTGTGAATTACCATGGATTCTTGGAAAAAACAGTGTTGTGAGTCCATTTTGCCATCTCCACGATTTCAATGATGTTTTATCGTCTAGACTTTGTCCCAATCAAGGCTAGAGAACACAGTCCTACGTTGCGTTTTTACATTTATTGAACGCTATGTTCATTCGGGACAATAAAGAAATTGATTGAACTTTTTTTTATTTATTTAAGTATACTTTAAAATTTATTTAATAATTAGTTACGAATTAAAACAAATTACTGTACATTACGTAGGCTTTCAAGACTCTCGGCAAATTACTTTTCTTTACTGTTTGGGAATTGCCTTGAATTCTTTGGAAAGAGGACGGAGATTGTTTTGAATTCCACGCCGCGGTTTGGAATTCATTGTTCCATACTGACTGTCAACCAAAACTTGAGAAATTAGTCTATTCTGCGAATGACTGAAAGTAGAAGAGATGGACACATGCCTTTTGGAAGGGCACCTATATAAAAAAAAAATGAATGCTGCAGACTTTGATGTCATTTGAACCCATTTCTCTGGATTCCATTTACCGCCGAATAAATAAATTAATTAATTCTCTTTTAAGACCTGTGGTAGGCTTAACACCATTTTTCTGACGATACATTTGAAAGCAAGAAACCAACCGAACGAACTGACCGGAAAATCGCAATGGACTAACAATGAAGTCTTTATAAAAATCTAAGTCTTACTTAAGAATATATCTTTGTTTTTTGTTAGTTTTTTAGTTGTTATTGGTTTGTTTTTTTTTTGGTATTTTTTTTTCCTTGTTACGCTAAAGTTTTTTGGATACCCAAAACATAACCTCAAAATCTACAAAATCCTCTCACAAAAGCTTACGGCATTTTTACAATAAACTGTTTCTTCTACTGGGCGTAATCCTCTTAAAATAAAAATGTGTTGTCTGTAAAGTAAGTGCACCTTTTATATATATATATATATATATATATATATATATATATATATATATATATATATATATATATAATGTTATGTTTGTGTATGTTTGTGAGTGTATGGGGTGTAGGGTGTGAGTGCGTGTGGCTGTGTAGGCGTGAACTGAAAGGTTCTTTTAAAAATTCCGATATTTGGTCACATTATTAACTATTTGCATATGGTTCGAGGTGAGAATATCTGAGTCACATCTCATCAACTGAGAAACGGTTCAAGTTGTCACTAGTTCATTGTAAGAGACAACAGGAACATTTTTTAAGTTGTACCTGTCAATCAACACTTGTATAAATCTCAGAGTTATACCAAATGGTGAGGAACAAATGTTTATTTATTAGTATTAATTTTAGCTCTGTTATTTAACAACGAGCACTGTTTTATTACCACTAGCACTCACCGTGTTACATTTGTATCGATAAAGTCTGCCACGTATAAAATATTGTAGAGTGAATGCTGTTAGTAATAAATATGCTCGATGTAAAATGACAAAGGAAAAAAAATAATAAATATACGTTTTTTTTTTTCCTCGCCGTCTGTTAGAACTCTAGCTTTCATGGACGCAGCAATGTTCACGTACAGTTTAAAAACTGATCGTCGTAAATTTTAAAAATTAATATTAATAACCTCTTTTTAGATAGTAGTGTATTCAATTTAAAGTATATACAGGGAAATTGAAAAGTAACTGCCTGTTTTTGTACGATGGACTCTCCCCTCTATTAATTTTACAAGGCGGAAGATTCCATCATACATAAAATATGCATTTACTCACTATCTATCTATCTATCTATCTATCTATCTATCTATCTCTCTCTCTCTCTCTCTCTCTCTCTATATATATATATATATATATATATATATATATATATATATATATATATATATATATATAGATAGATAGTGAGTAAATGCATAAGCTCTGTTCCATCTTCAAGCGAAATTTTTTGGGGAATAACTTATATTTTTGGAATTACTTATATTTTGGGAATAACATATTCATTATTGAAATCAAAATTTCTATGATAACGGCTAGGGCAATTGTTTAAAGAAAAGGGGCGCTTAGTACTTTAATTCAATTTAATTCAAATGATTATACTGAAGTTTTCGGCTCTCGTTTTGAAACATGAGAACTCTTATGTAGCGTGTTGGAATCATATTTTTAAATAAATATATTATATTTATGCTCTACTTTTGTATCGAGCACTATTTTTTAAAAAATAATAAAAAAATACTAAAGAACTTTGGATTATTTACCTAACGAGTTCTTTCCTACTTTCTATATATTTTTCACACACACACACACACACATATATATATATATATATATATATATATATATATATATATGATAGTAATATAATAACATATATATATGATAGTAATAATAATAACATATATATATGATATATAATAATAACTACATATATATATATATATATATATATATATATATGGTACTAACAACAATAGCAATAATAATAATAATAATTATTATTATTATTATTATTATTATCAAAGACAACAAAAACAGTATGTGGTTTCTTAATGACATAGCAGTCCCTGCAGATTGTAATGAATCAGTGAAGATTTTCCAAAACATGATGTGGTACATATGAACATAAATAATTCCAGTTCATTTAAATAAATGAATATTTATAAGGTTCTCTTAAAATTAAACATTTTTAAAAACTAACAACATTTCTGATGTCTGATGGAGCGGCTAAGGGGAAAGGAAAGATGTTGCTCTTCAGGCATAACCTGTTGAGTTATTAATATGTGGACGTGTATCACCACGGAATTTGTGATTAGCGGTGCAATATTGAGTCGATTCAGTTTTCTCTTTGTCATCGATGGCCGTTGATAGAGTTGGTATGACGCTTGCGTTGTATTGAAAACGGTCCGGTTTCGATACTCGGCAGTGGATACGCACTGCTGATGCGATCCAAATACCACGAGAGGGCCGTCCAGTGCATTGTGTTCAGGATTATTCTAGACTTGATGAATTACTACATATATTTTTGGGCAACATTTAGTCTACACGTCAAACCCGTGTATGCGTTTCTAAGAATTTAAAACATTTCAACTGTTCGTTTTTTAATGCTTACGTGGCGTTCCGTATTACTCGGCGAAATAAAAACTATTCGAAATATATATATGTGCACACACACACACACACATATATATATATATATATATATACACGAGTACAAAGACATATATATATACACACACAAGTACAGGATTGGTACAGATTAAATAAAATTACAATAACCCTAAGCACTATTCTTAAAACAGTGCTCAGTACTGAGTAGAGCTAATAATATTTATTCAAATTTTTAACATATGCATTTTATAAGATCACCACAAAAGTTGCAATTTTCTTTGTCACTTCTAGCGTCTTATGAAGTGATAGTGTCTTATCAAGTTATATATATATATATATATATATATATATATAGAGAGAGAGAGAGAGAGAGAGAGAGACAGACAGAGAGAGAGTGAGAGAGATAAAGAGAGAGAGATATACATGTTTGTGTGTAAGGAGTTATTGAAGTATCAATGCTTTACTCATATTACAAAATCTGAGCAAATAACGACATTTATTACTTTTTTGTTAGTTTTTGGTTAGGTTGAGAACTTTTCAACCTCTTTTATATTTAGAACTCTAGAATGTCTGCTCATATTTTGCTGGCGTATAAAAATATCATGTTTTATATTTACTCATCATGAATGTCACATTTTTTTCTAATGTCATTTCTGCTAAGGCCATAGTTTATCATAAACCTACACATTAACATAGCATTGAAATGATTTCCTTTTGTCTTCCCCACAGACTGAACGCTTCCTTCTATTAGACTGGCTGCCAACCAAAGCCAGAAAGAAGAAAAGATGGATTCAGACCTTTCAAAACTGTATTAGTGTGAAAGTGAACGCAACAGGCGAGTCCGAATTTTGAACCTGTTCAGTGTCGATAGCTTTTACGCTCCCTGCACATTCTACAACTATGCACCGTGTTTTTTCAGAACGCATGGATTAATGTCTCTCCATGACTTCCTATCCGCTGTATTTCGTAGATACGTTTTTGGTTTTGACTCCATTTTTTTTCTTGCTTTTAACGTAAGTTTTGGAAGGCATTTTTCACTATTCCAACAAGCCTTCGGCTTTCTGTGTCACGTTCTGCCGCTTCCGGTCCATTTAGCATACACATATCCTTATCAGGTAGGTCCCCCCTCTCTCTATCTCCTTCTCACAGGAATGCAGATGTTAAAGAGTTACAATAATCTTGTTTTTGTAAGTTAACCTTGAAAACAATCTTGGAAAATAATCGAAAGTATTTGGGTTAACAACAAAACTGATTAGACAAGTGGAAAGGATCAGCATAAAAATAAGACAAAATTTGTCTATATCTTTGAAACATATTTGAATGAATATATGCTGCCATATATATATATATATATATATATATATATATATATATATATATATATATATATATATATATAGCATATCTCTCTCTCTCTCTCTCTCTCTCTCTCTCTCTCTCTCTCACTGCTATGCCCTGTGAGTGTAAATATACGATTCTCATATCAGGTAGTGCTAGACTAAAATTCCGATAAGAGAATTTTAGCTTATTTTCACTGACCGAAATCATACTATTCTTCAGTTGGTCATCTCAATGTGTAAATTTTAAGGCGTACCAAAGAATTTATCCGGCCTTGCAAAACTGTCATCCCCTCTAATCATGCAGGGTGTCCTCCATAAATCACTAGAATGCGCATTGGGCTAGTTCATTTCGCGCCAAGCACACCTGAAAAGTAATTTCGTTTCCACAAATTTCCTAGAAGCAAACGACTGAATTGAAGAAAGACAAGTGTCAACACCCTTTTTCTTTATCTTCTAATAACTACCGCTCAGCTAGAAACAATTTCGTTCCACCGGAAAATTTTCATTGCCTGTTTTTAACAAATCTTTTATTATTGAAGATAATTCCGCTCGTCGAGTCGTCTGTTCCTATGAAGACATGATTCACCCACTATCCGAACGAAAAGAAGTCCACGGTTCAGCAAGAACCGAAGAAAATAAATTATATTACTTTCTTTGGACAAATCCAGCAAAGCTATCACTCCCCACGGGTGTATGTTTATATATGGGGCCGTGATGACTAGGATATGATCCCGGGTGCATGTTCATATTCTTACAATTGATGGTTTGTCACTTTGATTTTTGGGGTTTTTTTGTTTGTTTGTTTGTTTTTATCTTGTCTCGTAATTCTTATAGTTTTCTTTATCTTCCTGTCACCGTATCTGGGTATTTTATATTGTTAAGTTTGTGCCCACTTACAATAAACTCCTACAGAGTTTCCAGTTCTTTTAGTATTGCTTCTCTATAAAGGCTAAATAAATCTGGTGAGAAATATCTTTTTCTTACGCCCATTTCTGTTTTTTTTTTTTTACTCGTTCAATTCATTTTCTATCCGTTTGCTCTCAGTAAGCTACTTAGTGTTGAAGGCGAGGTGTGCAACACCCACTTCTAGCCTAACCTTGCTTAAATCTCACTGCAGGCTATCGAAAATACTGTTTGTAATCTTTGTTCTTTTGTACGAAGCAATTAAATTTAATCTTCTTTAATTTCTGTCTGCATTGCAGAATAACAAGCTGTAAATATGTGCATTCTCCTCGGATTTCAAGAATTAAAATTCGATCCGTATCATTTTTACTAAACGCTTTGATCGGTTGTAAATCTGAGCTATTGTAAATTTTTCTTGGTGCATTTCTTTTTTTTCTCTTTTTGATGTCATCGAAGACAAACGCAATAAATTTACTTAATTTATTATATTAGACTAATTGAAATTCCTTTCTCATTCTCTATAAGAAAATCGATGAAACTCTTTGCTAATTTATAAGACGATACGAGCATTTATAGATGATAATGATTTTATTTCTTTCCATCTCTATATGTGTGTATGCCTGAAAGTTTATTTGTTCATCTTAGCGTTAAATAATGACAGAACTAATTGCGGATACAATGTAACTACGAGGTTGCGGTTCCATTCACGGAGAGGGGGCCGGATTTGTGTAGGCTTGTAAAGATATATATATATATATATATAAGTTTTATTTAATTGTTATTCATTGGCTGAGCCAATTAATATCCGCCCATGTTTCCACGGAGTTTAAACTTATATTACTTTTGAGTTAGGTTATTTTAGTGTTACTCTTTGTCCTTCTGAGCTTCGGTAAGTATTGTGGGTTTTAAATTTTCCAAGCCTCTCTCCCTTGTTCTGTATCCAAGACATTTCAACCATTTAATTATGTATTCGTCTTTTTAGTTCCCATTTTCTTTAAATCTTCCTCGTTGCACGAGGAGGCACGGTGGAGTAATGGATAGCAACTTGGATTGAGGAATCGGAGAGCCGAGTTCGAATTCCAGTCGAATCCATTACATTCACTTATCACATTGTGAATCCTCTTCTTCTCTCTCCAGCTATTGGTAAATAGCAGGACAGCCAGCTATTGGTAAATAGCAGGACAGCCAGCTATTGGTAAATAGCAGGACAGACTGGGTTCTATAGCCTTGGATGGCAACTGGTCTAGGAGAAGGAAAAACTCTGAATTCTAAACCTGCAGAGGGTCGTTTGAGGACCTTGTGGCACTTAGTGCACCAGGTCTCTGTAATCGGCCCTTCAAAAAGTGTGGATGGTCCTGCACGAAACCTTCACCACTATAATCAAATCTCATGTGCTATACCTGTGGGTTGGGGACCGCTTGTGAATTCCAAATTCCCATGGAACTCCAATATTGGAGCCGGCTCTACCCACCTCAGGTGAATGCCGTTACAGGTACAGCGGGGTTCCTCGTTGCACACGTGCTCTATCAATGCTATTCTCAGCATCCTTCTGTAGAACTAAATTACTGTTGGTTCAATTTTCTTCTTCATCCGGAAGAAAGTGTCCATAAAGGATGATTTAAATAAAAAACAGTTCATAACTCTTTCTATATTATTATTTCAAAGCAGTTTTTTTCTGTCCTTTGATATCCATTCTTAGATTTTAGAAGTTATTTTCGCTACTGCAATACAAATTGGGGCTTTTTGTCACATATTCCTTCGTCTGTTCCTTCAATCACCCAGAGAGTTACATCACTGTACCTACTTGATTTTAATGTCACTAGTTCGAAGTTCATAGTTTTTAATCATTTAACCGCATGAGACAAGATGCAAGAGGTTACTGGGTGTGAGGGAACACGAGAAAAACATTATTAGGAGAGTACAATGAAATAACAGGAGTTAAGCCATTAAAAGATAACGATAGACATGGCATAAAAATGTTTGAAGATTAAAATTGACTGGGAAACAAGAAGGTGGAAGAGAGTTCCTCAAGAAAGAAGTGCGAGAAAAGAAACCGTTAGTACAGAACATAGAACTGATGATACCTTACCATGAAAGTATTTATAGAAAATGAATATTAATACTGTTGTGGTACGATCCACCTAATTTACATAGTGGAGTACCAACCATATAAATATGGGTTGGTACCGGGAAGACGGGGGAGGAAGAAGAGATGCAATCCAGAGACTCTGCCCGACTGCGACTAAGTCAACCCATTCTACAGGAACGGTCTTCCCAAGAATATACCAAACTATCTGTAAATATTGTGTACACGTTCTTGTGTCAATATATTTTGTTTAAGTACATTTTGTGCTGTATTATTATTATTCCATGTTTTATTCAAGTTTCAACAAATACCTTACGCCAGTGATTGTTTGGTTTGGTTTGTTTTACTGCATGTCAACATCAATGGATTATTTAATGCCGACAGTTTTTTAATTTTTAAAAAATGTATTGCTGGTAATATTTTTTTCTTCAAAAATAAATTCCTGGTATTAAAACATATTTTAATTTTCAGTGTTTTTAGCTCAGTTTGGGGTTTAACTATTTGCCCATAGCTGGGAGGCTAACAGGTACCCGTGTCAGGGTGAACCTTGGAACAACAGCAATTAAGACGTGGTTTCCCGCTCCTCAAAACCTCCTGATCAGAGACCATGCTGTTGGACGTAGTTTACTGTCTTACCCAGGACGTGGATGTAATTTATCGTCATAACCAGTACGGCTTACGCCAGTGAGAAAGTGACTAAACCGAGATGCCATGTTATGAACAATAACGTTGCGGATTCTTCTTTGGATTGAATCAATAATTTCAAAAATATATAGCAGAAGGTTCAGACCATATGTCTCAGGAATATTCTAAGAATGGAAGAATGGTAAACTTATAAATGTGTAAGATAAATTCTAACGAGAAAAATTGTCTCTCACAGTGAACCAATCTTCCTAGCAGTAGACATAGCAATGGATACAATATATATATCTTTCTACTTCATGGCAGCGGAAAAAATGTAACCTTTCTCTTTCATACTTTCTGTCTTCTTACAGTTAATAAATAAATAACATTTTTTTCGAGGAAATCTCATTTACATTCTCTTTTCCTCCTTTTTTATTACATCTGTTTAGCTTTCTTGCCCACCAACGTTTTACCTTCTTACCTTTTATTCTCCTTTTGATTATCCTTTGCATTTCCTAGTTCTGTAGAAATTAACATGTATATAGTCATGCCGGCGTCTACTAGTCCCGATCACCTGACAAATGAGGAGGCTGATTGGGAACACCTGGAAGTGCTTTGTTGTCATCGCTATATTATCAACATTTGATTTTATCTACCTAGATTTATATATATTACAAATTAAACTAAAGGTTCACGGATGCTGTGGTCTTTATTTTTCGTCCAAATTCTTGAATTTGTTTTGCTCATGCTAAGTCTTGAAATGACACTATATAAAAGAAACTATTCTTGTCCATAATGTTGAATGTTTAAGTTATCCAACCTTTTAACAGTAGCGATCTTAAGTCAATTCTAAAATTTGCCGTAAAACGCTGTTAATATATTTAAGATGTAATGATCTATTATTGAAGTAAGTAATTTGTCTTAATTTTAAATTTTTGAAGTTGAATTGCTCACCTATATTGCATATGATCCATTATTGTACATAATTAGGTTACAATTTTATATGAATACTACTTTATGAAAATTGAGATATACCAGACTGGAGGACCCCGTATCATATATTAGGCAGGCCTGGGACCCTTGAAACAGCCCTGGCTATAAGCATTTAATGTGCATATGTTATGTGTCCGAATATGAGTTTGAGTGATATACAGTATGGGCCAAAATTAGGCTTACACTTAGTAGGTATGCACTTTATATTTCTAAAAACATTTTATTACATTTGTTTCTTTGTTACAATCATATTTGTTCAAAACTCTTTATGTACATTTGTTAAACGCTTTACTTACGTTTTTAGGACAGTTTAATCTCTTAACGGCTCATAATGTCCTCCTTCAGCATTGCAAAATTGCTTGAACCTCTCCAGAAAACTATGACGCACAGCACGACACAAATTCCGATTCGCATCAATTTCAGTAAAAAAAAAAAAAGAGCCATTACACCCCAAAAAAAAATCAGGATTGCATGAGAGCCCTTCTTGTAAACAAACGTTGTAAAAATGTTTGGTTACTGCCAAAACATAATGGGAAGTTGCTCCATCTTGCTTAAAGAACAGTTAGCTCTGGTTGTGAGCAGTGATCTAGAACATAAAACAAGTGGTAAAACAAATGCAAGACAACTTTATGTACTGGTTGTAACAGAAAAGTTTTCAAATCATGATTCAACATAATTGTCTATCCGAGCAAAATCTTTAATGTATAAAAACCACTCAACTAATCCATTTTTCCCAGGTTTTCAGATCAGCCATTTAGCCATCTTGACACCATTTGACGTAAGAATCACTGAAAATCCCTTTGAGTTATTCAGCTAGAAAAAAAATAGGTTAGAATCGTTTTCTGTCAGTCCCACTATGTGTTCCCAACTGAACAATAGTGAGACAAAAAAGATCATTCAGGCCTTCAGTAATGTTACTCTGGCTTTCACCTCCCATTCTTCCAAATCCATTCAAGAACCATCCAGAGAACGGTGAATAAATTCTAAAATGAGTTGAGAGGAAAAAAGTATCAGGATGTCACAACAGGAAGAGAGAGCATCATTTCAATTTAGAGCAAAAGAGATCAAATAGAAAATATCTAAATCCATAATACGTCTGGTACGTGAGAGAAGATTTTCAGCTATGACAGTCCAAAGAGCAGTGAAAAAAAAAACCTGAAAATGAAATTATACGGGAAAAGTGTGAAGCACCTTGTTATTTCGGGACAGAAAGTTGGAAGGTTAGAGAAGGCGAAGATCATCTTAAGTAAATAGATAAGTGATTCTGGAATAATATATATATATATATATATATATATATAATATAAGATTTATTTCAATCCTTCAACAGCTTTCGACCTCAGCTATGATTAATTAATGATGAACATGTCATTTAATTTTATGAGCGATTTGATCACGATTCTTCCGTTAAGCTTAGGGAATAATTATACATTCATATTGCTCAACGTAGAGTCCAATAGTGTCATAAACCTTCGTAGAATTCCAGTAAGATATATTTAATCATTTCTAAGATACAACGGTTCAAAGCTTAATCTAACACTTGGACAATTTTGCTTTTAAACGATTTGTACCACTTTGGTAAGCTTAGGGAATAATTATACATTCATATTGCTCAACGTAGTGTCCAATAGTGTCATAAACCTTCGTAGAATTCCAGTAAGATATATTTAATCATTTCTAAGATACAACGGTTCAAAGCTTAATCTAACACTTGGACAATTTTGCTTTTAAACGATTTGTACCACTTTGTTGCTTTAGGAATAATTATACATTCATATTGCTCAACGTAGTGTCCAATAGTGTCATAAACCTTCGTAGAATTCCAGTAAGATATATTTAATCATTTCTAAGATACAACGGTTCAAAGCTTAATCTAACACTTGGACAACTTTTTAAACGATTTGTACACTTTGCTGTTACACACACACACACACACACACACACACACACACACACACACACACACATATATATATATATATATATATATATATATATATATAGTACAGGTAATCGATGCGTTGGTATATAATCCGGTGGACCCTAGTAATATTAATTATACATACTGATATATATATATATATATATATATATATATATATTGATCTTTCTCTTCTCAATATATCTTTATGTATATATATATATATATGTTATGCACACATATAAAGATAGATAGATAGATACAGAATAGAGAGAGAGATCGAAATATACATAAAAATACACACACACACACACACACACACACACATACATACACACAGGCTAAGAGAAAATTGTATCTCCTTTTCACATAGTGCACTGATCCGAATCTCGAGTGTATTGATTCTATGTGTAATTGCAGATTCATACATGACTTACTTGTCATTTTTATGAGTTACTATTAAAACAAGTATTACATCGTAAACTTTAGCAGAAATGTTTTTTTTTCTATATCCACGCAATAATATGCAATGGGAATTATACACAGACCTTTTCTTTTCGCATTCTTTTTGACTTTCTATCGATAATGTCAGATCATTAATTCATTAGCCTGACAAGCGTTTTTATCTGAACATTGAATTGAACATTTCTCTTTGTTATATTTTATGCCTGTTATTGATACGCAAAACAAAATTAAGTGTATTACCAAGGAATGAGATTATTTTGAAAAAAAAAATTGCATCAGACAAATATCTTTTTTTACAATGAGGCTAAAAACTTATTGATGTATCTGCTTATTTATGTAACTTTCTCTGTGATCATACCTATTTGAATTTGTTTTTATCTATCCTTACTTATCGCGTGATTTCTCCGGTTGAAAAGAATTCTTGAGAATAAAATAGTTAAACCACACCTAACGTGCTTTCCAGATGTGAACAGACGTCGTGGAAATTAGTTTTTAGTATTCATTGTCCACACCTAACATGATCAAAAAGAAAGGTTATTTTGTTTACGTGAGAAAATCTTTCGTATCATAAGAAAAACATTGTTGTATGAGACGAAAAAAAAACTTATCTGGTACCCTGTAGAAAACGTACAATAAGATATTGTATCCAGTTTCCGTATTTGGCTCATATATATATATATATATATATATATATATATATATATATATATATATATATATATATATATATGAATTTAGTTTTATGGCATGTTATACGTTTACGTGCTCAATATCAGTGATAGTGAGCATGTAATAATAATAATTTGAAACATAACCGTTACAGCCCTTCTAACTAATGTTAGATTAATAGACATACCCATAATGCACCAATGACCAGAATATATAGCCGACCAAAAC
Organism: Acanthosepion pharaonis; assembly: GCA_903632075.3. Lineage (NCBI taxonomy): Eukaryota > Metazoa > Mollusca > Cephalopoda > Sepiida > Sepiidae > Acanthosepion > Acanthosepion pharaonis. The sequence goes on from CAHIKZ030004908.1 coordinate 1,872,405, forward strand.
ACATGATCTGTAGATTGCGTTTACGCATGAAACAGACTATCACCGCTTGATATTGATTCCAATGTCCGCGATATATAGAAATATACACACAACTCATGTATTCAGATAAAAAGTAAAAATAAAACCATCGATGATAATGGCAAAAAGAATCTCCACTAAACTGAGCCTACATTTAAAAACTGTATCCGTAATTCGTAAATCTTTTTTTATCGGGTCTTTAACTATCCCCTCTCAATAGTTGAGTGTATGTCACATTTATTTTTTTCTTTGATTTTGTTTATTCCCGACTGCTATTTTCTTGCTTCTAATGCTATACCTTTTGGGATACAAGTTACTATCCCGAAACAGATAATCTGGATTACAAAGTTATTACGAACTTTGGCAGAAAACCTGCTGGGAATGCAAGGCAACGGTAGAAAGTTTGAGAACAAATCTCACTTTCATGCTCATATTCTTCGAACAAGTCAGTACGTAGATGAGTGACTGCTTGGAAATATCAGGTGCTGTAAGCTTGGAGTGCGGGTGGTGTAATGGTTGATAATTCGGATTTGTTAATCGGAGTGCCGAGTTCCAATTACAACCGTGTTCGTTATATCTACTGACGCGTAAATAACCTTGAGAAATGTAGGAATTCACCTCTTAATTTGTAGGACTTTTATCAGTAAGTAATGCTTAGCTCACAACAAATTCTTATAACCCCAAAATAAATTATGGCTTCAAATAACTTGCAAAAGTTGATAAACCGTAAAACATCAAATAACACAATCACAGAAAGTTTTCATATTAATACTTATAATCTTTACTTTTTTCTTTGGTATCATGTCTATTTGTTTTTTTACAAGGGGACTTCGACCTTATTTTGTTGTCTTTTGTATACTGGAATTCTATACAATTTTATGCGTGTACAGCCCTTTTATACATGACATGGCCTATTTTTGCTTATCTGCTACTTGAGTACAGACGAGTGAAATCTCAGGAAGAGACAACATGACCAAGATCTTCGTGTACAACGTCCCTTGGAATTGCAGTAATGTGTACAGGGATGGGATCAGTCGCTCCTTAAAATGAAGATTCTAGGAACATCCAATAGCTGTAAGACGGGAAACAATTATATGTCGTATCTAATCCCTTACATGTCAATGAATGCTCGATAATGTTTCACCGTTTCTTTTTGGACTTTATTTAGACTATACACAGTGATAATTCTAGACGATCTCCTGAGAATTATTTTTGTTAAAGTTAAATTTTAAAGCGTAAGGGTGCGGTTAAAATTGGTGTCAGACACAGAAAGGGTGCGGTTAAAACTGGTGTCAGACACAGAAAGAAAACTGAACGAACACTTAGCTCGAAGTTAGCCAAGGAAGACAAAACGTATGCTTTCCGACAACGAGACCCCGGTTCGAATCGTACTGTGGTCGATTTGTCAGGAAGGTGACTTTTTTATGCTACCGATCTGCACCTTGAAAAGCATAACACGGGTTAATCCAAGTCTTCTAAGCGAAATTGGGTAGACAGAGGGAGTCGATGGTTGTCGAAGTCGCAAATCATCGTGACCATTAGTTTGAGTGTGTTGAACTTGTAGAGACTCTTGAGAAAGCCAGATAATGCGCTCTCTCCCAGAAACTGCAACGAAGGTCCGTTCAGCATAGCTGCAGTATAAACCATAGGTAGGCTCTGTGGATGTTGAACAAGCAAAATGTGCCTGAGAATGCTCCTGCAATAGGGATTGACATACGAGCGGCAAGCCATTACTACCACCATGGACAAAACATGTGAGCAACGAGGAAGTCATAAGAATAAGATGAAAAGAAAGAAATGTTACAATCACAATAACACTTGAGATTTGAATCCAGAGTATTCCTTCTTTTATCCTGGTCCTTATAGAAGGCTAGAAATTACAATCTACCCAGTTACTTATCATATGGCTGGAGTAGAAGAGATGGATTCATTTTTTTTTTCATAAATACATCACAAAAAATTCATGGCAGTTCACTAAAGTAAAAAAAGAAATCGGAAAAGATTCACCATTACTATGTTTTGAAGTTACATCCCATTGAATATATCTGTCTGTCTACCTATCTGTCTATCTAGGTATCTATCTGCATGAATTTGCTGAAAAGTTCAAACTCAGATACTCTGTTGAAATCTGATCAAATGAGGTATATTTTTCAGCATGCTCCCCTTTGCGGCCCATACATATACTCCATATGGATCGAATCGATGAAGCAGGTTTCGTCCTGTTAGTCAAAACCGTCATCAAACACAGATATGACGTCATTAGCACTGCGATAATGGTTCCCAGGAATTTTTTTCATGTTGGGGAACAGATGATAGTCAGGTGGGACTAAATCAGTAGAATAGGGAGTATCAGCTAGTTCAAAGCCACAGTCGCGCACGACAGCCATTGAAACCAAGGAATTGTGTACTGGAAATCTGTCCTGATAAAACAAGACCTCTTTCGTCAGTTTCTGGGTTTTTTTGGTCGTGATAGCCTTTCGTATCTGCCTAAGCAAGGTGGTATAGTAGTCTCCATTTGAAGATAGTCAATAGACACAATGCCATTTGTATCTGAAATCACCTTTCCTGTAGATGAAACAGCCTTAGCGTTCCTTGAAACTTGTGAAGAGATGTGTTTCCATCGCATAGAGTGTCTTTTTGTTTCTGGCTCAACGGGATGAACGTAACACTTATCCTGGGTTAAGAAACGTTCACGGAAACCAGCCTCAAGTAATTTCATATTTTCCCGTGATATGATCAACCTGGTGCACGTTTGCTCAGGGGTCAAAAGATGTGGTACCCACTGTGCAGAAACCTTCATCATGCTGAAATCATCGTACAGAATATTCTAAAATCTCTCCCTTGATAGGCTGATAGCATTGGCTATTTGATTTATAGCCAATCGCCTGTTATCTCATATCTTTCAGTGTACACGATACATGTTTTCCTCGGTGTGTCAACTGCAGAACGTCCAAACCAAGGGTCTTCTACAAAACTCTCCCTAACCCTTTTAAATTCACCTGCCCACTTTTGCCCGGTTGTTAAAGCTGAAGCGTCATTCCCTAATGTAGCAGCCATGTCCTTGGGAGATAAACCCTTTTTCTGCAGGTACTTGATGCCAAATGTTGTCTATTTTCAAGAGAAGTTGCTGCTAGTTGCTATTGAAATCCTTGAACAGTAAGATATCGGTTTACATTGGAGGAAATAATGCAGTTATTAATAAGAACGTTTGGCATTTATGCATGTAAGATTTCTAACAGTGGTAACAGTCTGTTTCCTTCAAAGTCAGCCTATAAACTTTTCAGCCCACCCTGGTATCTGACTATTCCAGATTGTAAATAGCAAGTATAGATTATATGATAAAAACGTTACAAGATTAGGAATTACAAAGATATTATTCATAACAATTTGAAAGAAATTAGTGAGACAAAGATAAAAGAAAGATTTAACACTGGCAGAGAAAAATCACAGACGAAATGATCAACTAACTTATGGGAGGAACAATAAGTGTAATAAAGTGTTATAAATGAGTAAGTGCTACCGATAGCAACAAAATAGTGTAAGCCGTGTAGTCACGTGTCTATTGACGTCTTGACCTTACTTAGAAAACGATGAAATATGGAGAAGTTGGATCACGGTCAAAAAGAGGGTGTAGTTAAGAGAATAAAAAAAAAGCTGAACGTATTTTTAAAGTTAAAAACGTTTCCTGGGATGAAATCAAACAATTTTTTTTTCTGTTTTGACTGAAAAAAATGTACCAGTAAGCAGATGGTTAATTGCTTAAGTGCGTTAGATAGCGCAGTGTCGCCATTTGCATCTATATATTCGGTGCTGAACCTTCAAAGATTTCATAAACGTACTATGGTGTCTCGTTGTACTTTATCTGATAAAAAAATGGACAACGCCAAAAGCTAAATCTGATTTATGCAGTCAACAAAATTTCCCTGGAGGATGTTTTCTTGGACTCATTATTGCCAGCTTATAAATCAGTGCCAACCTGATTGGTGCTAAAAGAAACGAAACTAAAAGGTTAAAATTGTCTACATCTCAGCAGGTGGCAAGGTGATAAAAGAAGTTTGGAGCCTCATTAATTCTAATTAGAGAGAAAGTCAAATATATGTAGAAACACATTCACATATCTATCTGTTTATCTATCTGTATATCCGTCTGAATCGTTTGCTAACATGTTTGTTCATCTCTCTCTCTCTCTCTCTCTCTCTCTCTCTCTCTCTCTCTTTGTTGAGCTAGTTTCTCTTTCACTTTCTCTCTCTGCCTGTCTTTATTTCTACAGACACACACATATATATATATATGTATATATGATAATATAGCCTTAAAGTGTAATATATTTATGGGTAAAAATGTTCATTGTCTGGGTTAATATAATAGTGTACATTAAATTCAAAATAGAGTGGTAACAGTCTGTGTCATGCTTAAAGATAATCTTCATGCCCTCTTTTAGACATGAAAATATATGATCTTTACATTTTCAAGCATGAAAAAGACTTTCGCTACACATCCTTATCTATCTATCTATCTATCTATCTATGTATCAAAATCTCTCTCTCAATATATATATATATATATATATATATATGTGTGTGTGTGTGTGTGTGTGTGTGTGTGTGTGTGTGTCTATATATTTCTGAGATGAGGTATTATATACATTATTTACATTATTCGGACTATTGTCCTCATCTCCTGAGACGACCAAGGATAGAAATAAATACAATATGGGAACCAGTAATAAGGAGTGCCAGAGAAAAGCAATGATAACAACAAAGTTGCAATATGAGCTCTGGTAAAATTTAAAAACATGCAATGATAACAGCAAAAATTGCAATATGAGTACTGGTAAAGATGGTTGCTGAAGACATTAGGTTTATAATACCCAGAAATTCATACCCAGATGTCCTCAAGGACACATGGCACAGTGGATAAAGGTGTTGGTTAGATCCAGTGGCAGGACCCAAAGAGTGTGAGTGCTACGGCAGTGGAGAACTTTCAGAGGGAAATTAATAGGAAATAACTCATAACTGACATCCATCAAACATGGCACGTCGAACTAGAACAGTCTACCCCAGTGAGCGAAATAAATGGCTCAGTTCAACATTCCAACCACCTGAAGAAGGCCGGAGCGTATAAACGTTGTAACGACAAAGGTGAGGACAATAGTCCGAATAATGTAAATAATATATATATATGTAAATATATATATATATATATATATGTGTGTGTGTGTGTGTGTATTCTAGAATAAAATAAAAATACTGTTCAGTAGTTACGACTGTCAGCACAGTGTTACATAATATTTGAAGCACTCACCAAGATCTTAGACTTGGTTGGCAGAGGTTGTGTAAAATTTATTATTCGTTGACGTATATAATTTGCTAGTGTGAGAAGCTAGCATTTTTATTTTATTTTAGCACCCCTATATATATATATATATATATAGATAGATAGATAGATAGATAGATAGATAGATAGATAGATAGATAGATAGATAGATTGATTTGGTAGGAACTGTAGTATTAAGCCTAATATTCGTCCAGTGAATCTGTAGGCCTTGAGCGTGCGGAGAAGGCCATTATGCTAAATACTGTCGAAGGTCTTCGTGATATCTAGATCTACATCCCGGGTTTCGCTGTTCTTATCTAAAGCTTGATAAACAAATTCAGTGATAGCCGTTCTCACATTGGCGGTAGACCTGAAGAAACGGAAGCCATCTTGTTTATCCTAAAGGAGGCCGTGTGAAGTGAGTTGCTTAATCAATTCGGCGTTGTTTATAGTCTCTAGTAATTTGCTAAAAGGGATAAACTGAAAATTTTGCACTACTAAATAAAGCCAGGATGACACAGGAAATAATATGGGATGTAGGTTGGCCTGATTTGTTTGACATTGTATCTGATATTGTACGAACAGATTATTACATTTTGGTCACTGCAATGTGTTTTGGTGGAGAAAGCACTATCAATGGAAGACCAGGTTCAAGAGTTCTTCGGAAAATATTTCGCATCTAAATTTGTAGAATTGTATTTAAAAGGTATCAAAGAACTGCCTGATACGCTGCAAAAAATCAGTGTAAATTACTGTGAATAGATAATAGAATAAAATATAAGTGTACTATATTTTTTCAAGAATAAAGTTGCTAAACAAAATGGGAAATGATTTAGGACTCAGTGTAATACTTAGGCTTCTTGTGACTCAACAGATATTTCATATAACTTGAAATCAATCCAAAACAGCCCGAAATGCTGTAATGCAACATAAATCTGTCAGATATTAATTCGGCTGCAGTTTGATCGATAAACAGATTGATGTGAAGACACTTGGATTTCTATGTATATAAACAGATACAAACAATATGGTTTCAGATATCTCGCAGAACGATGTCGAATAATATTGAGGACATTTTTTTTTATGTGAACATCATTGACAAGGGAAAGAAAATAGCAAAAATATTCCGATTTTCTCATGTTTAATACCTTTCGTTTTTCTCTCTCCTCCATCAATAAATTTCGTGCGGTCGTTCTCTCACTGCTCGGCTTAAAACTAATTAGATCGATCGTGTTTGCCTTATGCAAACGCCAGTGTCACACTGGATCCCCGGTCCATTCGTGTTTGTCTTGGATCATCTTGCAAAATTGTTGTTGACTCGATTTTGCGCCAATAGCATATTGTCTCGAGTTTCGTTCCTTCAAGGGCTTGAACAGCATGCATTGTTTTCAAAGCCATCAATCAAAAGAAAAAAAACTGAGAAACAAAAATTCATAAAGAATAAAGGCTAGAAATAATTAAAAACAAAAAACAAACACGCAACTTAGCAACAACTATAAAACTTATTATAACACAAAATCACTTAGACGTAAAGTTTTTTTTTTTTTTTTTTTTGTAATTGCCGCAATCGAATCTTGCCAAATTATAAATCTGTGCCCCGGATTTTTCAAATATATCCTTTCCTAAAAGAATTACTTCTTCCCCAAGTATAAAAACATGACAATGCACATTAAAAATAAAAAACGGCTATATTCAGAATTTAAAATAAATAAATACATAAAAATTATCAAATTAAAATGAAATAATAACTATATCATAAAATTATTAGAAGAATCACTTTTGTTTACGGGGCATTAAAATATATCCTTTAGCATTGTCTTACCTTGACTTTCACGGTTCGCCTGAAGGATATTTTTGAGCGTTCTTAAATCTAAAAATTCTGTAAAGTCTGAGATAATCTTTTCATTTACTTTGATAAATTCCGTTTGCATATTCTTAACATTAAAAGCTCTCCTGGCTTTCGTATGATCTAAGTTCTCATTTACACGTGATTTTCTTTTCCTCGCTGCGGCTTTAGTCCTTTTGATTGCAATCTGGCCCTCGTTTGACGCAGATTTATTTTAGCAAGGTATACTGTTGTCGTATGGGATAAGCAACAATAAACTAGAGAAGAACGCAAAATTGATCGCTGCATTTAATTTTTTATTAATATTTAAGTTTACCTTTCAAAAGTTTAACGATAATTATACTGCCGTCAATTAATTTAACGACAGTTTGATGTGCGTAGGTCCTTACTTTACGTACAAACAATTATTTTTATTTCATGGGTTACTTTCGCTGGATTTCGCGATTAATTTCAGTTATTCCCAAATTTATTTCAAAGTCATAAAAAATGTTATCGTACAAGAAAATTCGTCACAAAAAATCACTAAAAACTGTCGCAGTCATGAAATTTCTGTAACATGTACTATTGAAAGTTAGAGAGTTGTGTCCCTTTAATTGAAAAGTGTGAGACACTGTCACTGTCATTTTTATTTTATATATATATATATATATATATATATATATATATATATATATACTACAGTTCAAATGTTTGAAGCCTCCCCAGAAATAGCATGGGATGAACGCATCTCTTTTTGTCATAATAAAACTTTTTAATAAAAATTATGTTTCATTCTTTATAGCCATGTATATTAATTTTCTGTTATTTTAAGTACAAAACAACTACTTTTTGAGAAAATTTTAACAATTACCAGGGGCTCCCTCAAACTTTAGATCTATAGTATATATATATATATATATATATATATATATATATATATATATATATATATATATATATATATATATATATATATATAGGGAAAGATAATTCTCTCTGATGTTTTTGGGGTTTTTTTTTGGCGGGGGTCGTTGACGGTAGATTTTTATTGGCTTTGAGGCCAATAGTTTTTTAAAATCGGCCTGATTGCTCCAATCGGAGGGTCTGTTTTGTGTATTTTTGTAAAATTCTTTAACCAAAGAAAAAAAAAATATATATATATATATATAAAAATGGGTAATTTAATTTGTAAAATGAAGACAAGAAGATTGTTAAAATAAATTGAGTAGTACCCTAACATATAAGGTAAAATGAATTCAAAAGACGGGTGTTTCTCGTTCATTCACTTTACGCAAATACCCTTCATATTTCCGAATAATAGGGTGTTAAGACGGCCAGCAAGTTTAAAAACAATCAATTCTTATAGTGTCATCGATCATCAAGCTTGCGGATATTCAAGCTTTCGATCACGACACGGTGAAACGTCGACTATGTCATGTTGAAAAGAAGATCGACCCTGGTCAGTACCTAGTTGGATGACAGCTTGGGAATACCAGGTGCTGTAAGCATTGATATGCGGATAGTGTAATGGATAATGGCTCGGCATATTTTAATCGGAGAGTCGAGTTTCAATTCCAGTTAGATTCGCTACATACGCGTAAATACCTATGGGAAATATATGAATCCACCACTTCTCCCCCAGCTATGGGTTAATTAGTAATAATTATATCATTAAATAATTATTATCTCGAAAAAATTCTTACAATCTAAAAATATTTCCTGGCTTTAAATAAAGTACAAAATGTAAACAGACAGACACACAGATATGGCATTTATTATATAAAGGAGATCAAGCAAGGAAATACAGATCAGCTACGCCGGCATGAATGTAGAGAAACATATCATGCCCACAAAGTGAGGGATCAGTTTATGCATTGATTGTAATATAAAAATGATCTCCCACTTTATATCCATATTATAATGTCTTTTTCGTTTTCAAATTCTGACTAGGTATGAATCCGCCTCTTCACCCTCCAGCTTTGGGTTAATCAGTAAGACTTGTATCACTAAACTATCTTAAAAAATATTCTTATAATCTAAAAACATCTTTTGGCTTTAAATAACCTGCAAAGTGTTGTTACGCCGTGGAAATCGAATCAATCAATCAGATTTTGCATCGCTAGGCAGAGGACTTCCTTTGTGAGCAAGACGAGCCTCTAAGTTGGAAGATATCGGCTGTGATTAGACCTGGAGAGAGATGGATCTGACCAGGTCAATTTGCTCATGACTCTCGACGCATGAATGAATGCTTCTCCGGCTTTCAATTCAGATATGTGAAATAAACTGGTCGGGTGCTCAGCTGTGTTACAAACCGACGACCACACCCAGTCACGGGGGACTGAAGTTGATGTCATATGCATAATTAAAAAGTAAAACCCATTCATTCTTTCAAAAACACTTAGTTATGACTTTCGATAAAATCTGAAGGAATTAAGATTCTTTAAAGAGAAACAGAGTTTGCTCAAATGAAAAGCTTTTGGTACCCGAGCGGTCAACGGCAGAATTTCTTGCAAAAGGAGAAGTAGGTTGAAATCCTGCCGAAGAGCAGGAAATATATATATATATATATATATATATATATATATATATATATATATATATATATATATATATATATATAATAAAAAAGGCTTAAACACTAATATTCCATGGTCATAAATTATTCCATTAGAATCGTAAATACAATCAAATTCATCACACCTACAAATTCAAAAAGAAAACAGAATAAACAACTCCGGAAATAAAAAATAAATATAAAATTTAGAGAGAGTGGAAGTATGAGAGTGTGGGACGAATGTTAGATCTATAGAGAGGGGTAACAGACGAGAGAAGGTGGGGATTAAAGTTTAACAGAGAGAAGTTTTAGAGAGGTGAATCAAAGACGGTTTAAGTGAGAGAAATATGAATGTTGTCGGATGTCTAATACATTAAAGATGTAACCGGAAAGGATACATTTTGTGGTGACATACACACACAATAGACGATTTCATCTTCAAGATCAGAAGAAGAGGGAGGGAGAGGAAAAGAAAAGAAAAAGGGATGAGGGAGAGAGATGGGGCGGGGGAAACTGAAATTGAAGGACATTTACTGAAAGGGCTGCTGTGTTATTAAGAATATTTGACAAAATTAATATCGACTACAGGTTACAAATCAAATATAAACATATAAAAAATAAATATAACGATTATCTAATCTAGCAAGGACCTATATTTCTATGTTCAGAAACACATGCGTATACACACATACACAATAACATATACACGTACATACATACATATAGTAAAATAACATTTAAAGTAATATATATATATATATATATATATATATATATATATATATATATATATATATAATGAGAATAAACAGATTTGTATTCCACGGATCTTTAGCATTTACATTTTTTAAAAAGTGCTCAATAGAACGTAGAGCATAGTATTTTTTTTAATAATGTTTTTATTTTAAAATCTTTTACAATGCGACACGAAACTTTCTATGCTTAAGGGATTATTCCGTCATCAGACATTGTCCGGTAACTTTTGATGAAAATGATTTACTTTAGAAAAGATAAAATATGATTGCCTACTAAGGCGCTAAGAAAGAGTTGGGAAACAAGATCTGAAAATCTTATGGATATGTCGCTGTTGACCAATCAGCAACAAGTCAAAGCTAAAGCAGAAAAGTTTTTAAAAATGTCAGATCTTAGGGTGCTCGAGTATTCATATATAAAATAACATTTAATATATATATATATATATATATATATATATATATATATATATATATATATATAATATGTGAAAATATATAGAAAATAGGAAGGAACTGGTTAGGTAAATAATCCAAAGTCCTTTATTATTTTAGTTATTATTTTAAAAAATAGTGCTCGATACAAAAGTAGAGCATGAATTTGATTTCAATTTTTAAAACACGTAAATTTCAGAAACACGTTATATAAAAAAAAAAATTTTTTTTGAAGATGGAACAGAGCTTATTTTAACTCAATTTAATTTAAATAATTATATTGAAGTTTTCGGCTCTTGTTTTGAAACATGGGACTTCTTATGTCGCGATTTGGAATCATATTTTTAAATAAATAATTATATATATATATATATATATATATATATATATATATATATATATATATATATATATAAAAAAGGCTTAAACACTAATATTCCATGGTCATAATTTATTCCATTGGAATCGTAAACATATTCATATATATCTCTCAATATTAAAGCGCAACACCAGACATCCGATTAAGAATATACTTTTAAGGTACAATGAAATAATCCGAGGTATATATATATTAAGTTTTGTTTTTAAAATTATTTTAATATATACTTAAAAACTATCTTAAAAGGCCTCTAGTATGAGTAAATCATTTTTATATATAATTCTGAACCTAAAATACAATACTTATTTTATTCAATGGGCCTTACTACAATGCAATATTTAAAATTTAAAAAAATCAAAGATTTAAATCAACATTACATGTACCATTATATATGACAAAATAATGGATATATAATTGTAATACATAGATTTTTTACGAAAAATTCTATTAACTATATATTAAGGTAAACATTATACAATGTCTACAAATTACAGTTAGTTCATTACGTTGATTTAATTGATCCTTATTTTTAGGAAACTTAGTAATATGTAGCTTTTCATGTAGACACAAGGGACATGGATCATTTAAGGACTTACAGATTCTCGCTTTGAATAAAATTGAATAAAATGAATTTATATCCAATCGGGAATCTGCTGTCAGTCTGCAAGGAACGACTTCATGGAATGAACATATGAAGTACTAACATGTGCAATGGGGCAGGTTTTATAGGAAAAATACGAAAAAAATAATAACGGAATTATTCGCTTTGTTTCAATTAATTTGCACAAGAGTACACACTCAGTTTTGTACAAACATACATACATACATACAGACAAAATTTTGCATTTATGCATCCCATTTGCTCTAGTTCGATTGAGATAAAAATTTAGCAGATCAGGCAAGGTAAATATTGTATTTAACCAAAATTCATACATTTCTCGAAATCTTCATATCTACTCACTTTTGTATCCCAACGTAAACGAAGCATTTTTAAAAAGAAGTAATGGAAGAATGAATCCAAGAGATTGCATCACTTTAAAAGTTAATTGACGGATATTCGTATTAGAGTACACGCTCCGTTTAATTATGCAGTATATTTTTATCTGTTATTTTAACCTGCTGGCCTGAATATTCAAGTATGTTATTAAAAGAAAAATAAGCATTCTACGGCAGGATAAGAACTGTAAGTGTAAGAATTGTCCAAATGCTTTATATTTCCGAGCGCTTTCGGCTATACATTTAGCCATTATCAAGGATTATTCTATTTCTCAGCTTAATTGAGTGAGCGCGTCCTGTGTATGTTTTAGTGTGTGGTAA
>CAHIKZ030004908.1:1887500-1932500 GCA_903632075.3 Acanthosepion pharaonis
TGACGACTTCATAAAGGGTTATCTTTTTTAGGGTATTTAAACTATTTATTTCGGCTATGGATTATGAAGGGTGTTATATTGAATGCATGATTTTAGTTAATTATTCAAATCATGAATCTGATAAGTGGGCTATGGATTAAATAAGTTATTATATTGTATGCTAGTTTTTAGCTAATAGTTCAAACCAAAAATCTGATGATGCCTACAAAAAACCGTTAACTCGTGTCTATTGTTTAATAGATTATTATTATTTAGAAGCTTAATTATGTGCAATTTCTCATGGAGGCATAAAGGGCATGGGTCATCCCAGGTTTTACATGTTCTAGCCTTGTTTATAATTTTCCATTTAACTTTAGGTGTCATATATATATATATATATATATATATATATATATATATATATATATATATATATATATATATGTTGTGTTTGTGTGTGCGTGTGTGTTTGTATGAGGAGTAGCTTGCGGACGGCTCGGGTTCGAACCCCAGTCGAATACATTACATTCACTTCTCTGCTAATAACCTTGAGAAAGGTATTAATCCCCATCTTCTCTATTCATCTCTTTGTAAATACCAGGACAGCCCTCTATGCCAACTCGTAGAGGAGAAGGACATATCTAAATTCAGAACCTGTCGAAGGTCGTTTGGGGACCTTGTGGCATGTAGTGTACCAGTTTTCTGTATTCAGCACTTCAAAAAGTGTGGTTGGTCCTGCACAAAGCAGCCTTCACCACTATAATCAAATGTCATGTGCTGGTTATTTTATAGATACAAATTTTATAGATTTTTTTATACGTTATTTTTATAGATACAATTATTTAAGTAAATGCACACATATACATACATATATACACATATACATACATACACACATATATACATATACATATAAGCACGCACATAGAAATAAATATAAATATATATTCAACCTACACACCATATAATATATATACAGTGTAACCCGGATATAAGAGACCCGGATATAAGAGAAACCCGGATATAAGAGAGATTTTATCTGGTCCCAAATTAGAACCTGTGTTAATGTATATAAAATAGAGCAAACCCGGATATAAGAGAAACCCGGATATAAGAGACTTCTTCTCCGGTCCCGACAACTCTCTTATATCCGGGTTACACTATATATATATATATATATATATATATATATATACTAATAATATTATCCAAATAACTATAAAGAATTCAGAGTCCAAACAAGATTAAAATGTAACAAAACATAACTGTTGATTATTAATTCCACAAGCAATTTTAAAATCACTCTCAAACAAACGTAGATTATAATTAGCATAGTATTGAAACAAAATAGCCATATTTGTAGTGATTTATGTTATTATTTTCGAATACATATATATATATATATATATATATATATATATATATGAATGAATGAGATAACGATGGATATTTTTATACATCAAGAATAGTATTAGGGGAAATTTTATGTGAAATGGGAAAAAATTCACTTGTGACGCATTTCGTTCTTCAGGACTTCATTGGACTAAATTTTGTTATGTTGGTAAGATTACACATGCGCACGTGGAGTGCTGTAAAATTTAAAATTTTAGAATTTTTTTTTTATATTTATTTGAATTCATTTAGGGTTTTTTCTTTTTTAAATTTTTCTTTCCATCAATTTTCTGGATAGCTATTCCACACTGTGATATTAGAAGATCTGACAGGAATGGTGAAATGTTGTAAGAACCAGGGCGCATATTTGGTCTAGATGACCTTGAGAATTACATATTTACGTCGACATGAATTATTTTCTCTTTTGATCACAGTGGGCATTTTTATGTCAAATTTGTGGTCAGCTTCGTTACGGTGGAGCATCAACCTATTTCACGTATTAATTTGTAAAATGTCCATTTTGTGTTCTTATAATCATTTATTTCGTTTCCTTGTGTTTTCTCCTATATATTTTTTGTGACAATTATTATAGGCGATGGAGTAAACTTCTCCTTCTCCTACTCTGCCTTGACATATATTTTATTTCTACAATTGCACATGGGATCAGTTATCTTAAAATAATAATATAATTTAACGCATGTTCAATATTAGGAATAAATATTTGTGCCCACTGAATGGAGTATGAGAAACAGAAGGTGTAGTTTACAAGGCAGAGTTGGGAATATAAAAAATCCAAATAAAGTGTATTTTTTAGTGTACGGAAGACAGCTTTAATAAAAGATGGTATATTCATTGCTCATCATTTAAGCATGAATGTTACAAACATTATACAAACTAGCTTGCCAATTGTGGGAGCTAAAAGAAAAAATGGTAAAAGCCCTAATATATGTGGGAGTATTTTGAAAAAAGCAAAAACATACATCATTAGAAATGCCATGCGCAGATTGTGTTAGAAAGAAAATATGACCATTATATTATATCCAAATCAAGGCAACTATTTAATTGAAAGATCTAAATTTTAATTTTTATATTTATTTATATTTGATCTATCTATGCATTTATTTATGTATTTATATATTTATTTATATACTTATTTATATTTGTGTATTTATACGTTCATATATATTTATATATATATATATATATATATATATATATATATATATATTATATATATATATATTCATATATTATATATGTATATATGTATCTGTTTGTTTATCTATGTATATCTATCTATCTATCTATCTCTCTATCTATCTGTCAATGTCTCTCTCCTTCTCTCTCTACATGTATATATATATATATATATATATATATAGAAATATATATATATATGTATATATATATACACAAACACACACACACACACACACACACATATATATATATATATATATATATATATATATATTCTCTTTTCCCCATCTCAGATATTTTTCTGCCCATTTTCTCCCATTAAATTTAACACATTTTCTCCCATTAAATTACCCACCAACACCAAAAGTTTATGAATTGAGTGAAAAAAAAATCAATTGACTTGTTAGTAAAAAAATCGCTGTAGAGAAAAAGTTTAGCGTTTGTAATATTTTCAATTTTAACTCTACACTTTCGTTTTTTTTTTTTGTTTTTTTTTGTTTTTGTTTTTTTGTATTTGTCTAGATCACTTTTTAAATATAACCATCTCCCGGACAGGATAAACCTTATCTGTAATTTTTATCATATATATATATATATATATATATATATATATATATTATAATATAACCATTTTATAATATCACTACAAAAATAGTCATTTTGTTTCAACACTTCTGGTGTTTTGTTAAGTAATGGTTTTGAGTGCAAAAGAAAAAGTTTTAAGAGTTCAAAAACCACCACCTGCTCAGCATTTGGGGGAACATTATTACGTAAGTTATGGTGGCCAACCAAAACACACGTATATAATTAAATAATTTGATAACGGACCCTAGATACAATTCGTTAATGCTTTAATATTACAAAATTATTCAAAGAAGAAACGCGGAATATATACTAATATTTTCATGTGTTGTTCTTAGCTATAGGTTATCCCTTCGAATTGGCACTTATATAAGAGGTATACTTTATTGCTACAATGTAGCTACAATGACAGAAAATTGTAACAAAATGGCGAGTAGATACTGAAGTTTGTTTTTTTTAACTACCACAGAAAGAAATGACAACCTACTCGGAAAAAACTGCCGCGTCAGTCATTTATCGAAAGATAGATATATGATCCGACAAGCGTGTGTCACGTATTTCACTTAAGTGACTGAATACATCTCTAAATGGGCACCATTAGTTGTACAAAGCACATCAAGACAGTACTTGATTTCGTGCCATGTTCGCTGTAGCATAGCCTCATCTTAGTGGCAATGTTATCAGTGACCTTTTGCCTTAGATCAGTGATGTCCCGTATTTTTTTTCGATACACGATATCTTCAGCATAATTCCATAGAAAGAAGTCCAGGAGAGTGATATCTGATAAATGAGGTAGCCAGGGAATTGGGACATCCCTTCCAATTCACCGGTCCGGAAAGGTTGGGCGTACATTTAACAGTACCTCTTTCATCAACAATATAATGAAATACACCAATGCAATGTGATTAAAATCTTTGATAACTACTGAGTACATAGAGAATTTTTTATTAAGATATCTCAATTGCTTCAATGAGACTTATAGGTACCCTGTACATCTTCAAACGTTATTATAGTGGACACTTCTTATTTTTGATAGACGCCCCATTTTTATTTATTAAACAGTGTATTGCATCTCTCGGACAGCAAATTCGAGAAAGATTAATAAAAAACAAAATATGTCTTTCGATAGGCATTGAAAATGCATCCACTTTTCTTATATATAATTTAGATAAGAATCTTACATATACATTATAGGCCAAACAATTATTTCCACTGTTTGCATTTAATAAATAAATTTAAATTTAATTAGTAAATTTCATATATTTTTTATTTAATTGACTCCTCCTAAGATAGAGTGATGAAACTATTTGACTTATTAGTGCATAGTGATTGGTTTCTTCAAGAAGGAATCACATAAATTTAAAATAATTGTTTTCTAATATATTATTATTATAAAGGTTACATAAAATATATTACTCATTCCGAGCGTTTATCACACTGTATGTGGCTCCGTTTGCTGTGCAGAAAGTTTATCCTACCACTGAACGTGACTCTGCTCCCTAAATATGAATTTGTTTCATTTTCATAGTTGTGTTGTTATATCCTGCTGTGGCAACAGAAAACAACTTTGCTATTTCATAACAATCTCCTTTAAAATATTGTTCTCAAATAGTTGACGCACCCTGTATTTGCACTGGGTGTGTTACCATTATTACAAACATTTTTCCAATGTGTTCTAATATATAACTATAATAGTTGTACAAAAATATATTAATCATTTCTATTGTTTAAACTGTCCTCTTGATTAATTTTACACCAATCTCTTTCAGAATTTAATTTATTAGGTTGATCAGAAACTAATTCAAATTATAGAATAAATCTTTTAATTTTTTTACTAATATATTATTATAATAGTTGCACACAAATATATGATTCATTCATAATTATTAACGTGTCCGCCATCTTAATTTTAAATCAATCTCCTTCAGAATTTAACTTCTTATGTTGTTCGGAAAATAATGTCCGATTTTAGAATGAACAATATGTGTTTATATATACTATTATAATAGATGCACAAAATATATTACATATTCTTAATGATTAAACATGTCCTCTTTGTTAATTTTATATCAATCGATTTCAGAATTTAACTTAAAACATTATATACTCCTCATTTTGAACATAAAAAAGAAGTGATGTATTTACTTTTTTTTTTTTTTTTTGCATAAATTCAAGCTTGCTCATTAATCTAACAGAGGATCAGACAGTACGGAACTTGTTTCTGAAATTCCTCAGTAGGGATACCAGTCTCAGAAATGTCTCAGATAACGTGTGTCACCATTTCAACAATATCAGACCATGAGAAGAGAATTGGCAGGGGGAAAATTCTTGATAAATGGCTTCCACATGAGATCCGTGAACGATAAATAGTTTGATATTTTGAAGTCTGTTCGATGCTGCATCTACGAAATTCGAATGATACATTTTCTGATTCGTGATTTGAAAAGGATTTTTTGTGAAAAACGTAAACGATTGGCTGTATGGCTTGATCATAACAAGGGAGACAACCAAATAAAGAAGCGAAATTGCACCAACAGAAGATTATGATGACTGTCTGGTGGTGTACTATTGGCGTTATTTGTTACATTTTTAACTGGAGCAACACTGCCGAATTAAAAACCGGATGAACTTCACATTCAATAAAACAAATTGTGAAAAATACTGGTTAACCCATGAGATTTAATTCAGCTTCATAGCAATGACACGTTTCCCTGATGGCGCTGCAGAATCTTACCGACTTGGTATACGATGCCCACCAAACTACCGCTGAGCTCTCACCTACTGAAAACGACTTTTTCAAGTATCTCGACAATTTCTTAAGCAAAAAGTCATACCGTTTCAAAGAAGATGGAAAAAAAATCATTCAAAGATTTCTTGGCATATAAAATCTTAGGGATTATCATAAAGGTATAAATAACTTTCTGACTTGATCGCATACCTATTTTTACTGATACAAGCACAGTTTGAATATATCCATTCAACTATAAAAATTGGACATTCTTTTCCGGAAAAAAATAACAATATGCACATTTCCTGTTATATATAATTGTCATTCCGTCAGCTTTTATATATTGGTCTGGCCGAGAAGTGTCTACCATCTGCTCGAATATGCTAATATCGCTGAATTTTAAAGAAATAGTTAACTACATTAATATTTAGATTTCAATCTATGTTTAATGCTCCAAGTTCTAACACGAGTATTAAAGAATTGGTTTTTGAATATGGCGGCTCAGTAATTATCAGTTCAATCCCTAGGCTGTACTCTTTCTAACAACAAAGAATAGACCGATTGTAAACAATGTAAATAATGTACGTGTTTTTGTCCGCGCACATATATACCAAACATTACTTACCCTGTAAGTAAAACGAATAAAACAAAGGACGAAAATCTATCGAATATGTACGTTCGTCTATTTGTGCGTATATTACGCGCACGCAGATATGTACCTAGGCATTTATGTGGAAATAAACATTCGATAAAAATACAAAAGGACGTTCTATTACTTTTCTCCTTTCTTTCGTATTAGTAATGAGCACACTTTTCTTCTAATGGAAATATCTGTCGGCTTGTTCTGTTTTGGTTTGGAATTTTCTTCTGACAAGGATGCGATATTATGTCAAACAATAAACAGCTCCAAAGAGACTACAGACTGAATTCGATCAGCAGATGAGGCTCTCTCTATCTCTCTATCTCTCTCTCTCCCCCAATTACAAACAATTGCCAAGAGCGCCGCATCTAAGTAGTGTGCTCCGAAAGTATTTCCTCTTATAATTCCACGAAATCTAAATGAAATAACAGGAACACTTTAATGGTACTATCAGAGACAGCAAATTATGAGCCACAGAACATTATTTTTCTATACATTGTGCACTGCTGGTCTTGTGTTTTTGCTTACAATGAAGAAAAAGCTGGGCAGAGCTCCTTAGAATTTAGCATGTCAAATGCACTGTTTCGTGATCGTAAAAGTTCAGTAGCCTTTCATTGTTGCATAATTTTTCCACGTAAAAGAATTCTGTAATATAATTTTGTTTCGTATGTAAATTCATGTCAGACACCATTTTGACAAATTACAAGAAAAAATATGGGTTACTGGTGGGAAGTTCCTCTACAGCTGTGCCTCCAATCTCTGTCTCTGTCCTTTTAGTCTAATATAATAAAATATGGGATATTAATTTCAGGACAAAGATGTACAAAGAATCACAGTCAAAGAGACTGATATTGTCTCTTGTACTATCAACAGAACTTCGAATACGCCGTATGTTTCCCCAGAAGAATGATAAGACACTCCCATTGCACAATGAGGGGCAACCTTTCGGGTAGCGGGTTGCAGAATCATATAAAATTAGACATTTTTTTAGCTTTTCAAGCTTTCAAGTACAATCCGAAACAAGATTAACATTACAGAACCTAAAAAGTGTTTATTTTAATTAAATCTGTCTCTTTCTTTCTTTCTTTCTTTCTTTCTTTCTTTCTTTCTTTCTTTCTTTTTTTTTTCTTTCTCTAACACACACACACACACACACACACACACACACACACACACACACACATATATATATATATATATATATATATATATATATATACCGCGTGTAACAGCAAAATTGCTCAAATCAGGCAAAAAAATTGAAGACATTTTGCTGGAATACTCCGAGGTTTTTATAGCATTATTGGACTCTACTCTGAACAATAATAATGTATTTAGCTCTAAGTTGAAATAATGATCTTGCTGTTGTGTGCTCCTCGTCCAGCTTTCCTCTATACTGCTCAATCATTTTCAAACTTTTTCACCATTTTCTTGATGGTTCTTGAATGGATTTTGTTGATAGTATCCAGAGTATTAATATTGGTACCATTACTGCAGGCCTGAATAATCTTATTCCTCTCACCATTATAAGGCTTAATATATAAGGCTTAAACACTAATATTCTATGGTCATAATTTATTCCATTTATTACAATAATATAACTACAATTCAAATTTGTAGGTCTGATGAATTGGATCGTATTTACGACCATGGAATATTAGTGTTTAAGCCTTTTTATTATATCCTTACTCTGTCCTGGACATTGAGTTCTACCTGGATTCTATCCTCTTGGAATTTTTTTTATACAAATATATATGTATGTGTATATATGTATATATGTTTATATATTTTGCCTATGTATGTGTATATTTACCACTAGTATTATCTATCTATCTATCTATCTATATATATATATATATATATATATATATATATATATATATATATATATATATTGGACAAATTTTCGATGTATTATGACGTATTAAGAAATTTAGAATAAGTGTGCTTTTCCACAAATTTTCGACAAAAAATTGCAGTTATTCGCCATTTATTACAATAATATAACTACAATCACTGAAAATGCCAAATAGATTAGCCGATAGCGCTCGCAATCACTAAACATTTATAAAATTCCTTGGATCATTCATTAAATTCAAAATGGAAAAGTTTTTTGCGTCTACATGAAAAATATACCAAACATTGCCAATTTTGAAAAACAAAACCTATAATAAAGAGGCATTACTTAACCAAACGCATAACTATACATACATACGTGTATATATATATATATATATATATATATGTGTGTGTGTGTGTGTGTGTGTGTGTGTGTGTGTGTGTGTGTGTGTGTGTGTGTGTGCAAGTTTCGTTAAAGACGACAGACAAGGTACTGCGATTAAGCATTTTATTTAATTTTTATTGTGTTCTTGTTATGCATAATTTTGAACAGTTTTTACTCAAATTTTGTACAGTTTTAAGAACAAATAATGAATTGAACCCTCTGGCTGCTGGCGTTTGTATACATCCGTATATAATACGTTAAAATTTACCCTTTCTCTACCGTGCGCCGTTAGATTAGTGGTAGTCTCTGACTGATGCCAAATAGGTCGGGTACTGATCTCGGTTTGAAACAATCGGATGGGCTCTGATACGGCGAAATAGGTTTGTATGTGGATGCCTATATATATTAGAATGGAGATTTTTATTACTTGAAATGTTATTTTCCGTGGATAATCTTATTTGAATAGGAGCTCATTGTATTTATTAAAATGTATATTCATTTATTTTCCTCTAGTCACCTGCATCTTTCCGAAATGTTATTAAAGGAAAAGTTGTGCTCTCTGGCAGGAAGCAGAAATGAAGGTGAAATATTGCACATTAAGTACCTGTTTTAATAAAATAATACTCGATGTAAAATAACAGAGTTATATACTTTACATTGAATAAGGCAATCGTCAGGTTCTCTACTGGAAACTGTCTGTTTTATATATATATATATATATATATATATATATATATATATATATATATATATATATATATGTGTGTGTGTGTGTGTGTGTGTGTGTGTGTGTGTGTGTATATATATATATATATATATATATATATATATGAAAAAAGCAAACAAAAATCCTAATATGCAATTACGCTGTATTAATGTTAATATAATGTCAACGTCGGACGTTTCGGTCTAGTAGACCATCTTCAGGACATATTCATATAACATAATTAACATTAGACTATATTCATTTCAACATGAAAAGACGATGTACATAAGAGTAAGACTAATCAAAACAGATAACTGAAATTTTACAAGATCAGCGTTCCGTCTCAATATGATCACGTCGGCGTCACGTGGGCGATGTTGTGAAAACGTATTCCTAAAATATACCATTTTGAATGAAAAATGAAAAGAAATTTATTTTAATCTAAAACTTTTGTCGTACGTTTGTCGAGCATTAATCTTGCTAGAAAAGGGGAAATATTAAAGAAGCCGGGTCTAGTATTCACCGTGCTTGAGATATTATGCCTGCCTCATAAATCCGTCTAAGATTTTTATTATGAATATATTTTAAAATCTTCACAGAATCAAAATCGAAATTATGATCAGAT
Source organism: Acanthosepion pharaonis (assembly GCA_903632075.3). Classification (NCBI taxonomy): domain Eukaryota; kingdom Metazoa; phylum Mollusca; class Cephalopoda; order Sepiida; family Sepiidae; genus Acanthosepion; species Acanthosepion pharaonis. Next base: position 1,897,577 of record CAHIKZ030004908.1, read on the forward strand.
TTAGTTGTGTGTACAACTAAGGCGTTGTTTAAATTTCCGAGGCGAATATCTCGTTTATGTTCGAAAACACGAGATTTTACGGACCTACATGTTTCACCCACATATTTTAAGTCACAGTTGTTGCATGAGATTTGGTAGATGCAAGCATCGGATGTAATATGTTGTTTGCTGGTGTTCTTTAATAAACTACGGATCGTTCTTGTAGGTTATATTGTAGTTTTAATTTTTAGCACATTTAAATTATTGGAGATACGTTCGGTCAAATGGTTATTTGGTAGAAAGATGCGACCAAAAGAATTATCAGGGGCAGCTGAAAGTGTGCCTTTCACTGATGTAGTTGTAGTAGTGGTCTTCGAGGTATCATTTTGCGCTGATGAATGAATTTTTAACGCTTTATTTTTAGCTCTCAGTAATAATTGTCTCGGATACGAAAGATTTGAAAAGGTATCCACAATATAACTGAATTCATCATCTAAATATTTTGCTGAACAGATGCGAAGAGCCCTTAAGTAGAATCCAATAATAATACCCCTCTTAGTGTTAGTATCATGGTGAGAGAAAAGTGTAAATAGTCGTTTTTACTTGTGGGTTTACGATATACTTTGAATTCTAATTTATTATTATTTTTAATGAGTAGTATGACTAAAAAAGGTAAAGAATTATTACACTCAAGTTCATAGGTAAATTATATATATATATATATATATATATATATATGTGTGTGTGTGTGTGTGTGTGTGTGTGTGTGTGTGTGTGTGTTTTGATTAGTCTTACTCTAATGTCCATCGTCTTTTTATGTTGAATTAAATATAGTCTAATGTTAATTATGTTTTTTGAATATGTCCTGAAGATGGTCTACTAGACCGAAACATCCGACGATTTTTTTAACATTAAAACAGCATAATTGCATATTAGGATTTGCGTTTGTTTTTTTCCGTATATTTTTCTTCATACTGTCGCATCTATATCCATATATTTGCTTATATATATATATATATATATATATAAATATATATATATAAAGTTCCACTTTTTGTTTTTATTGATTTCCCTGCTCGTACGCAAATTTGGTTGGTTGGCAGAAGGGAAGAGTTAAGCAAAGAGCAGTGTACATAAATGGCTGAGTAGAAATTTCTACGACCACGTGTAAGTAGATTGACTGCCTGTATTTAATAACATAAATAATTAAACTATTATCTTCTTCGGCCTTACGACATTCAAACATGTCTACAGACGCTATTAAATGAGCTACTGGATATATATGAGGTACGTGTAAGTAGATTAACTATTGTATTTAATAAACAACTGTTGTCTTACATATATATATATATATATATATATATATATATATGTGTGTGTGTGTGTGTGTGTGTGTGTGTGGTATCAAATGACAATTGGAAAAAAATCTTACATTTTACCGACGCGTTTCGTCTTCTTAATTTTTCAAGGCAAAAATGAAATCGAAATGTTTTTGTTGTTATAGTTACATTAAAATTCAAAATTAAGAAGATAGATGCTTGTGTCTAAGCCTTTTTTCTGGTTAATGTAAATTACCTTTATAGTAAGGGATATTTTTTTTTCCATGTCGACAATATAGTTAAATTACCAGATGAATTCTGTGGACAAGACAGAATTCATCTGGGAATTTAACTATATATGTGTGTGTGTATGTGTCTGTGTATATGTTCGTTATATATTTCCACATTTTTCAACCTATCTCGGTCAACCATGATACACTGATAGCATATGCCGCAATAGTGATCACAACCAAATTTATTTTTTCACAAACATCGCCAAAAACTGTTTAGAAAACCAATTTTTTGCCTATAACTCCCTGATTTTTCAAACGATTTTCTCCTAATTTGACACGATCATTACTTATGAGACAACAACTGTTTTGATTATTTTTTTTTTTTAAAGTCGTTCATGTTAATCGCAAAAAAATCAACGAATAACTGCACAAAGTTTTTCGCCATTAACTTCCGCAGTTTCCTTACCAATTAAATTTTGCACGAACATTACTTATCCGTCAAGGAATGTTTCGAACTAATTTTGTATCAAGTTAATTCGCTTTAAATTTGCGATTTATTTGATTAAAATGATTAAACTTCTGCTATTTGATTAAACTGATTAAACTTTACTTCGCTCCAAATTTGGCAAGAATATTACCCATGCTTAAGGGATTGCTTGAAACTAATGTTTTGTCAAGTTTATTCCCTTTAAATTTGCTATTTATTTGACAAAACGGATTAAACTTTTCTCCGCACATGTTGTGATATCACAGGGTGAACTACGAGGATAACCTTTGACAGAAGGGCGTGAACACTATTAATGCGCCACTAACCTTTCAGCGTCGTATTTGGTGTAAACTACTGCTTTAACCAAGACTTTAGTGTTTACTCCTCCCACCCTTATTACCGCCCACGACCATAATGCCCACTTTTTCACCACCATATTCCTTAATACGTTTTGTGCATTGTCTGATAATAAGGAAATGGCTGCAAACACAACCTTCGACATGTGCGTGTAAACACTAATAACGTTCCCTTTCAGCCTCTTACTTTGTATGAGCGTCTGCTTATATCACGGCCTTAGTGTTTACTCACTTGGCTCCTTACGAATATGACCTTTGACCTGTTCGCGTGAAAACTACTAATTATCCAATCATTTCTTTGACAGAATTTCATTGTTACAGATACATCTATACCCTCAAGTACTATCATACTACTCCTGGAAAGACAACAGATGGACACAAAGAAAGGTAGGGCAATTTTTTCTGGATATCCAGGTATCAAGTTTGACCATTGCCTAGGCAGAATATATACAGTCCACCCCAGCCAACAGGAGTGCTTCTACCTTCGGTTTCTTTTACACGAGATAAGTGGTCCAAAGTGTTTAGACAACTTAGAAATGTTTAACGGGTATGTTTGCAGTACATAACGCGAAGCCTGCTTCAAACATGGGCTACTGGAAGATAGTGGTCAGTGGGATGCAACTCTCGCGGTGGGTGCTGCAATGCGAACATTAAGACGTCTCCGACAACTCTTTGCTGTGTTATTGCACATGTGTGAGCTCTGTGATACATTGTCTTTACGGGAAAATATAAGGAGGATCTTTCTGAAGTCTTCAAACACCAGAGGCAAATAATGGTCCGTGGCTTTGACGCAGGATCCTGTAACGAATTTATAAACAGATCGCTTATTGACAGCAAAAATGAGATCGTTTCTATGGGCCAAAGTTCACCGAACGAGTTCAAATACTCTTCCAGCAGGCATAATTCAGAAAACTTCCTCCGACGTCGAACTCTTGAACAGCGAAAACGAGACAAAGTGGCTTAAGAACCAGCAGTTGACTTACAATACCCATTTCGACTACGTTTGCCTTTGGAAAGGTGTTTTTTTTCTCCTTGAATGCACCTGGAGGAAAAGATAAAACATTCGTCAAAAGTAAGGCAAAATAAGGCGATCACCTAGTGGCAGATTTTTGTGTATATGTACTAGTGAGCAAGTCAAAATGACTTGTCTCACTGTATAGTCCACCAATAGAAGGTTAACCAATCAGAAGACGTAGAATATTCAATCCGTCGTGTATAAAGGCGGCCATTTTGTTTACTCTATCCGAATGTCTAGTTCCAGCTTGTCAGGCGATAAGGAACAGAAGGAAGAACTACGCTCTGCTACTTTACCGGGATATCCACTGCTAACCTGAACAACGCTTCCCTACTGTCTTCGAAATATTCACTGCTAACCTCTGGATTCTATACTCAAAGACGACCGTCATCATGAACAACACCCCTTGCTTGTGGCATCCTCTGGAATTGCTGCAATCTTTCTACCTGGTAGTAGGACAGCGCACTCCGCCTTTAAACTTTCAATTAATTTTGTCCGATTCAGCAGCCTGCAACATCAGCAAGTGTTCGAGTAAAGCTGATGTCCTGAAAAGGTGTGAGCTCATTGCGTGTGATGAGTGCAAGATACCCCAAAAAGAATCTCTCGAGGCCCTGGAAAAAAAAAACTTTGCGTGACATAAGGAATTGTTAATATCCAATGGGAGAAGAATCTGTCCTTCTATCAGGTGATTTCAGACAAACTCTCCCCGTTGTTCCTAAAGGTTCAAGAGTGGGATCTGTGAAAGCCTACATTGTCATCACGTCTATGGCAACAGATCAAACTTTTGCGTCTTAAATGAGAGCTGAACTGTTCGTGGACCAAATGTCAGCACAATTTCCAAAGGACCTTCTATCAGTCGGTGACGGCAAAAGGCCACCGGATGACTCTGGAAAGATCTCAGCATCACAAATATGACCCGTTGTAAATACTGTTCACGACCCCAAAGCTGTTGTCTTTCCAGGCATGGCTAACAATTTTGGAAACCCCAGTTGGTTCTACGATAAATACATCAGTTTTGCCAAAATGAATGACGTACTAAAATACCTACGAGGAAGCCTTCAAACCTAAAAGCCAATTGGCACCTTTGCCGATCCACAAGAGATGGGTCCCTATCCAGTAGAGTTTCTAAACTCTTTAAACCCCTCCGAACTACCGCTCCATGCATTGCGTCTCAAAATCGGGGCCCAAGTAATGTAGCTAAGCAACCTGGAACCGCCAAGGTTCTGCAATGGAACCCGTCTTATGTTTAAAAATCTGCTGCTACATGTTATTGAGAACACTATTCTCACATGATTTGCTATGGGAGACAGTGTATTCATAGCCAGGATACCTCTGACACAATCAGATGCGGAAATCCCATTTGCTCTTCGCAAACTTCAATTTCCGTTAAGACTTTCCTTCGCTATGTCAATCAAGAAGTCTCAAGAATAAACGCTCTCCACAGCAAGTCTATATTTAGATGAACAATGATTCTCCCATGGACAGCGTTATGCTGGTTCTTCAAGACTGGGAAGCAAAACAAATTTATTCGCTTCCACTTCAAACCGAAAAACTAAAATTGTTGTCTACAAAGAGGTGTTCTAGGCTCTTCAAATGTCCACCCAAATTTACAAATTCTGTAACACTTCAGTTCTTCCAGTTTGCCCATTTTTCTACGCATGATTTAGCGGAGCGATGCACCTTGCTCATTTTTTTTTCCTTTTGTTGAACTCTTATTTCTCTTGTGTCGGCATTATACTCCGCGTCCATTTCCCTCCATGCTATTGCCATGTCTCCGATATACTACCGTCTCTTGCGATAGGGTTACCAGATCGAAATTGTAATACTCAATGAACAGCAATCTTTCTCCCTAAACTGACACTTCTTACAAGCATCGCTATGTTTAAGACATTGAGCAACGCCGGGTAGGTTTGCTCATTATTTGAAAATATTTTTTGGCATGTTAAAAAATATTTTTGTGATAATCTGATTTAATAAATATTTTAAGTGTATACAATTTAAAAATACGCGTTGTTTTTTACGATAAGAATTTTTATTTGAACTTTCTTCAAATGTTTCATTTCTTGAACCGTCAGTGACCCAACGGGTCTCAGTCTAACACATCTACACACACACACACACACACATATATATATATATATATATATATATATATATATATATATATATATATATATATATATATATATATATATATATATATATATATATATATTAAGAAATGGACAAAGTCCGACAATTTATTTTTATTAAAGACATTTTTTTTTTTTTTTATGTTTAAAAAAAAAAAAAATATAATAAGAAATGGACAAAATCCGACAATTTATTTTATTAAAGACATTCTTTTTTTTTTATGTTTAAAAAAAAAAAAAAAGAATGTCTTGAATAAAATAAATTGTCGGACTTTGTCCATTTCTTAATATATGACGTCATTTGTTTACATTTGATACGCCATGAGCAGTTATGAATGTACGAGATTCATGGAAGATTGAAGTTTATAAGCAGTAAATTCGACCTTGCCTACCGTACGATCCTTTGTGGCCGATCCGATTGGTAAGGCACGTCAGCGTAAATGACGGTTCCGTATAGGATGCAGGTTCGAATCCTGTCAAAGGTCGAATATTTTCTATGAAAATTCCTCGGACATTCAGGCCGGTAAATGTTATTTAATACTGTTTATTATAAACAGAGCATTTACTTAAATTACTTTTATCTATAAAAAGAACGTTAAACATAAAAAAAAAGAATGTCTTTAATAATATATATATATATAGAGAGAGTAGGCATTTGAATGGAAATTATACATTAACTGAAATTACCATTATATATAATTATCATATATACATAATTATCTTAACAGCAAGAAACCTGTTAAAGACCTGGAAAGTATTTGTATAACAATAAACAGACATAATACGTCTATAATATTCAAAGAAACATGTTTGCATGGAGATATGCTGCATATATATATATATATATATATATATATATATTGTTTAATATTATATGCATAGTTTCATATACATTTATATAAGCCCTAATGTAATATTGAAAATAATTGTCTCTTTTATCCTGATAATCAACAAAACTTAATTAAACTTTATACTCATTAAGAAAAACCTTTATTAAATAAATTACAACCACATTCAAAGTTTTTTTATCAAGCTGGAGTAAATTAGCAGATTAAAAATCAAGTTGTGCAAAAGTAAGTGAACATATAAACTACCTATTTTTATTTAACATAGTTTCCAGTGCAAATATTTTCTTACACATATAAAAATCAAATATTCCTATGTTGTTTTGTGGGGAAATCTGTGTATACTGCAATCAAACAATATAACTCATTGTGTCTGCAGAAGTGTGCAGAGACTAAATTTGAAAATATATATATATATATATATATATATATATATATATATATATATATATGCAAAGATCAAAAAGGACTTTGAACAATCGCATAGTTGAAACCTATTATGATGGAGAAGGCGACAAAAAGCTATGGAGTGCGCTTCTCGACCATGCAACAATTTATTCATAAATGAAATGCCTTTGATATGACGGCATCAAAATCAAGAATTGGTCGTCCGCGAAAAATAACTGCAAGAACAAGTAGACATCTAGGTCGGCAAGTCCAGATAAATCTTGTTTTGACCATTGTGCTTCTCCAATGCTCACTGGCCAAAGTGGGTATCAATGTGCATACATCTACAGTGCGATGAAATTTGAACAATGTCGATGGCAGAATACCTAGAAAAAAACCACTGCTTACGAAATAGCACAAACATGCTCTACTCAACTAGGTCAATGCGAGAAAAATTTTAGCAAAATAGTTTACGGTTGGAAGAGACAAAACTTGAGCTTTTGGCGAGGAACAATAGGTGGTATATCTGACGAGAATTTGCTACCAACTATTAAACATGGCGGTGACATTATTATGATTTAGGGGCGCTTTGCTACAAGAGAAACAGGCAAAATACTACACATTGACGGCACAATAGATTCTGCAAGATACTAAGCAATTTTCAATGAAAGTGTTTTGCCCTCAACTCAAAAGTTGAGTTTAAGTTAGAACTAGAACTTCCAACAGGACAATGATCTGAAGCGTAGATGCAAATCAACAAAATAATGATTTCATAAAAAGAAATTTCAAGACTTCGAATAAGCTAGTGAAATTACTAATCTAAACCCAATTGAAAATATGTGATTCAAGTGAAGAAAGACATTATATGCAAGAAACCCAAGTAAAATGGATCAATTCCTAGAGTTTTGCCAAGAATGGTCAATAATCGACACGCACTACTTCCAGAAACTTCTTAACAATTATATAAAAAGACTAGTTAATATTGTAACCACAAAAGTTACCAAATATTAAATATAAGGGTTCAATTACTTCTGCACATCTTAATTTTTAATTAATATTTTCATTCCAGCTTAATAAAAAATTTTGGAAGTGGCTATAATTGTTTTATTAAAGGTTTTTAATAATAAATATATAGTTTAATTAAGATGTCTTCATCATCTGGAAAGAAAGAGACAGTTTGATTAATTATTATCTTAGGGGTTCACTTAATTTTGCAAATCACTGCATATATAACTATGCATATAAAATTATATAATATTTATATATAGGTAGCATATCTTCGTCCAGACATGTTTCATTAAATAATATAGACATATTATGCCTATTTTTATAAAGATCCTTTCCAGTTTTCTAATCATTTTCTTGATTTTAAGATGAACTTTATCATAGTAGGGGCCGTAGTTTTGTTAACCCAAATACTCAAAATTAATCAAATTCTCGAGACTCTCTAAATCAAAATCAATTAACCAACACTCAACAAAATTTATTACGAATACAGCAACAAAATACTAAAATACATAAAATATTTACTGCCATTTTAGACTTTTATTGATTTCCGGTCAGCTCCTTTATATTGAAACTCTTGTGTTGCAAAAATATTCCATTCCAAAAATAAATAATTGTAACGGAGAGGGTTCACTCGTTTGTTCTCTTAAAAAATCACCTTCACACAGGAATGCAGATGTTAAAGAGTTACAATAATCTTGTTTTTGTAAGTTAACCTTGAAAACGATCTTGGAAAATAACGAAAGTATTTGGGTTAACAACAAAACTGATTAGACAAGTTGAAAGGATCAGCATAAAAGTAAAACAGAATTTGTCTATATCATTGAAATATATTTGAATGAATATATGCTGCTATATATATATATATATATATATATATATATATATATATATATGGCGGCATACATATCTCTCTTTCTCTCTCTCTCTCTCTCTCTCTCTCTCTTTCTCTCTCTCTCTCTCTCTCTCTATATATATATATATATATATATATATATATATATATATAAAAGAAAAAACAGTAAGATATATAATCCGTTGTTCTTATAGATATTTTTATTTTTACAAAATAGTAAGATATTCGGAGCTTTCAGCTTCCATTTTTGAAACATGGTTAGAACTTTGTAGCGAAAAAACATATTTTAAATCAATTAATTTATAAATATATTTATAGAGAGAGAGAGAGAGAGAGAGAGAGCTAGAGAGAGAAAGACAGAGATATGTAAGTGCAAACAACAACTAAATAAAGAGATATTAGCAACAATATATGTGTGTGACAAATTGCGTAACCATTGGACTACAAACGTAAAGGTACATTTGCGTTTACTAATATATACATATTTATATATATGTATATATATATATATATATATATATATATATATATATATATATATAATTATATGTAATTATATATATATATAATTATGTGTAATTATCATACATTTATAATTATAATGTATAATTATATATAATATATATAATTATATATAATAGTATGTAATAAGTATATAATATATATATAACGTATGTAATTTATATATATTTTATATATATATATAATATTATATATATATATATATATGTGTGTGTGTGTGTGTACAAAGATAGAGAGAGAAGTGTGTGTGTTGGTGAAAATAAAATCATCCATCTGCTGGTCATTCAATTGGACAAATTCAAATACTTAACAGACAAAGTGACAAAAAATGATGGATAGCGATAAAATGATTGTGGCTTAAGCGACTAATTTTAAAGCGATGTATATTGGACATAACAGAAGCAATTGTAAATTATTAATATAGGAAGCAGAAAAATTTAGGAATCTAGCTGGAATTAACATCGGAAAACGAAAAGTAAGATAATGTCAAGTGAAACATTTATACATAATGCTGAAAAGAAATGAAATCACTCAAACATTTTAGGAGTACTAGTAAGAAAAAATTTATAGCCATTAGTGCAGTGAAAGACGAGCAAATTTTTAGATGGAATAGTCTTACAGTCGCCTGCGTTTAAATGAACGGAAGCTATTAGGAACAATCTGCTTAATGAATAAACAATTATGAGTTTTAATTTCGTTAAATTAAGACCTTGTATTCTGATATATTCAGTGTGCAAATGTCAATAGAGAATTGTTGCTTTTAGCGCACTCACACACACACACTCATATATATATATTTAATCATTTCACCCCAAGCAAAACAGGAATGCCTATAGTACGCAGCTGGGATGGGGGTGGTTACAGGTAGTGAAAGTGAGAGAAAAGACTGGGTATAGACAGGACTTAGGATTAACGAAAGAGCAAAAGATGAACGAGATTCAAGAAGACAGAAGATGCCGATTGACATTCTATTTAAAGTTTTGAAGATTAAAAACTGTTGGCGGTTGCATTTCGCTATTTCAGCAGGAAATGGGTGGGACCTAAATGCTAACCCAGTGGCACGGTTAATGCAGTCGGGTCACTAGGAAGAAAAGCTCATCTGAGCAGTTACCATTTAAATATTTGTAGAAAAGAGAGAATGAAGCCACGTCACGTTGGTGAGAAAGATATCGCAATCGGGATGCCAAGTTACGGTCAATTACTTTACAAACACTTCTTTGAATTTGTCAAGTACTTCGAGATGAATATCAGGAGCATCAGACTTGGACAAGAAAAAAATTTCTGGCACGACACAGTAACCCAACTTTCATTGCAGTAGGGATGTTAATGGTTATATCTGTCGTGATAGCCATGATAATTATTAAGTGGGTGGTGGAAGTGTTGGTAACAGTTCTGAATATTGTTATTGTTGGTGGGTATGTTTTGTTGGTTTTAGTTTTCTGGTAGTTTAGTGCTCTACCATATTTCAATACTTTCCTTCCCGTTTGTGTCCAGATTGTGTTGTTCGTGTTGTCCGTTTGGTTTGAACTGTGATACTATTAGGTTAGTGCAAAAATAATGACGTAATAATGTCGTTTTTTAACGTATTTTTTCACGTCAAAAACGACATTATTACGTCATTATTTTTGCACCAACCTAACAGATATTTTTTCATGTCTGCATTTTCAGATTAGTTCCGATATTTGGTTTAGTAATTTTTTTTTCTTGTGTGTGGGTGATTATTGCCACATTTTCTAGCAGGCAAATTAGATATTTCCTTGATATGCTATTGTAGTCAAGCGCGTGTTTTATAATTTCCCAAGTTAGATTTGGTGTTACATTTTTTGTCTTTTAGTTGCCATATATATGGGAATAGTGTAATGCTGTTGGTGTATTTTCTATTAGAGAATTAGAGGTTGTGGGTGTATTTTCTTTGTTTGAATGTTCTTTCTATGGCGTCAATGTAGCGCATTGTATTGTTGCTGGCGTTGTCCTTACCTTTGTATACTATGTTTGTTTTCAAGCAGTTTCCTTGTAGTGGGTACGTGGTTTTGTCTCTGCAGTTGCATTAGGATTCTTTGAGTTCCTGTAGGTTTTTTGTGTTTTTTTGTTGTTTTGTATTATTTATTTTCTGTTCTTAGTGCAGCTGTAGCTAACTTTTAAGTTGTTTTTTGTTAAACATTTTTGCTATTGGGATGTTTTTCTGTTAGATTTAGGAATATTATGCTGTTGATTTTTCTGACGGTTTTGTTGTATGGTGGGTTAAACTAAATCATATTTCTTTTTCTGCTTTTCTATTTTGGTTGTGGTGTAGTGTATTCTTACTGTTGCGTGCATCCACTTTACTTTAGTGTGTTGTTATATGGTATTTTTGTCGTTGAAAATATCTGTATTTTTGGATAGTTACCTTTGTTTTTCTTTTAACGTCTAAACATAGTCCTCAAGCTTTGTAAAATGCATTTGGTTCTGTATCCTAAATGAAGGCATCCTCTGCACATCAAATATATACTCTCTTTTGTCCAATATATTTAACTTCACCTTGGCAAATTACACCCACCGTTTCTGCAATGTATGTTGTTTTCCGTGCTGTTTTGCCCCTTTATGCTGTTGTGTACATTGCCAGTACAACTTTAACTCAAATTCACACTGTTGCTGTTAAACATTCTCGACAGTTCATAGGGTTTCGAGAAATGTTTCTTTATTAAATCAACGAATATTTTTCCTATTTTTGTTTTTACCTGAAGATTACAGATTGGGGTGAACCAAATTACATCTTTTTTATTCTAGTCTTCATTAGTTGCTGATCAATGCGGTGTTTAAATATAAGTTCAGTTTTATGCTCCTCCCACTTCAATGCTGTTATATATACTTTCTTTTTCTTCATCAAATATTTTCCTTGTCGAGGAATTCCTTGATAATCAGCTCTCAACTCCGCTCGGAATGTGCTTAATTACACACGCTGGCTGATTGGACTTCGAATTTTACACAGTATTTGACTTTTCAGATGGGAAAACCGTACCGATCAATAGGTCAAATGCAGTATCTGAATATTAAAAAATTTTTCCACGGTGATTTCAAAATTGAAATCCTTAAAGAGCTTAAAGATTTTTCCTGTAAATACGGTGGCTGTCAATTTGGACAATGCTATTAATTTTACTTAATATAAATATACCCATCAGCTCAGAAATCTCTGCCTCCCCAACCCATCGAAAGATCCTTGGGGTACATAAAAATGTCTTTCTTTGGACTTCTTCACCCACGCTTCTCCATCATGGACCAAAAAGGATTTTCGGCAGTGCAATATCAACTCAATTTGCTCAGGTGTGATGTCAACAACATTTTTTTTACATAATCTAATGCTTCTAATAATCCTTTCTTCGTGATGGAAGGATAAAATTCATTTATATCAAATTAGATAAATTCATGACTGATCTTATATTCAATATTATATTTATAGCCCTTGCGATCATTAACGGTGTACTTAAGACTTGTGTACTTATGAATGTGTATATACTGTTCAAATTCCTCTTTCACTGAACCCACACACATTGTACCATTTATCAGTGTTCCTCGAGTAGACGTAAAGTCCCATTGTTCACCATTTGGACATGGCTCTCGAAATCACCTGGCTTGATAGGGTAATCTTACTTCTAGACTTTTCAAATAATCTCACACCGGAGTGGGGTCTAATGATTCTTTTACGCATAAATTTATCTGAAAAAAATAAATTTGCTTCACTAGTTTACCAGCCGATTTGAATGCTTCCAGATCAAGACCAAATTTCAGACAACATGAAACTGTCATAGAATTGACATTTATACGATTTCAAAGCAGAGCTGCATATATCTTCTTACAAGAACAGATACTTGGGGTACATAAAAATGTCTTTCTTTGGACTTCTTCACCCACGCTTCTCCATCATGGACCAAAAAGGATTTTCGGCAGTGCAATATCAACTCAATCTGCTCCGGTGTGATGTCAACAACATTTTTTTACATAATCTAATGCTTCTAATAATCCTTTCTTCGTGATGGAAGGATAAAATTCATATTATATTTATAGCCCTTGCGATCATTAACGGTGTAATTAAGCCTTGTGTACATATGAATGTGTATATACTGTGAACAGTGTATCAATGTGGTCATCAAATAGCATTGTTTTTCTTCTACTTCTGCCTTGTCGCTAAATATACACAGAGTTTCGAAATTCATGATAGCTGTACGCAGAGCTGTTGTGCTACAATGGACTGTTAAACTAATTTCAAGTTCAAAAGGACCACAATTTGGACCACTCATGTTGGTGGAGGGAGCATTCATTTTCCATATTCTAAGCCTAATTCAATGCACAATGGCTGCTAATTTTGCAGTGACAAACATTTTCTTGCTATAATCTCATGTGTGAATATTGGATTATGCAATAACACAAAGATATTGCATCAAGCAATTCAGATGGTACAAGCTAATACAAAATAAAACTAAAATTAAGATTAATACAGCGCAGGCCATTCTGTTAATAAGTACATATATATATATATATATATATATATATATATATATATATATATGTATTGTTTATACGTTATTTTTATAGATACAAATATTTAAGTAAATACTCTGTTTGTAATAAAAAAAAAATTAAAATTAACGTATAAACATAAAATATATTAAAATAAATATCGGACAATCATTTCATAATGTAAAGTGTTTAATATGTGTTGAAACGAACCATATATATATATATATATATATATATATATATATATATATATATAAATATTTATTTAAAAATATGATTCAAAATCGCTACATAAGAGGTCTCATGTTTCAAAACAAGAGCCGAAAACTTCAATATAATCCTTTAAATTAAATTGAGTTGAAATTAAAAAGGGCTCCGTTCCATCTTCAAGCGAAATTTTTGTTGGAATAACGTATATCTGAAATTTACTTGTTTTAAAAATTGAAATCAAAATCACCATGGTAACAGCTAGGGCGAATTGTCTAAAATGGGTAGGCGAGTGTAGGGTGTTAATGATAAGTAGCGGTATAAAGATACTTTCAAGGTGCCAAGTCGGGGGAAGGTGAGGGTGTCAAAAATGAAACGAAGATGTATTAAGCTTTCGTGAAGTTGACTTGTCTATGGAGATTTATTTATTCATTTTATTTTATTTTATTATGAAAGGGAATTGTGCATTTAAAAAGAAAAACTTTCGTAACGTTTGTTTTTTGACGACTTCATAAAGGGTTATCTTTTTTGTGTAAGGTATTTAAACTACTAATTTGGGCTATGGATTATGAAGGGTGTTATGTTGTATGCAAGTTTGTAGTTAATAATTTCTACTATGAATCTGATGATTGGGCTATTTGTTAAACAAGTTATATATTTTTTTTTATTTATTTCAAACCAAAAATCTGATGATGCCTACAAAAAACCGTTAACTCGTGTCTATTATTTAATAGATTATTATTATTTAGAAGTTTAATAATGTGCAATTTTTCATGGAGGCACAATGGGCATATATATATTAATAAAAATAACAAGAGGAATGTCTATTAATGACAATGTGTTTTGTCTTTCAGAAATTTTATCAAGACAAATGTGGAAACGTTATTTCGAAAAACACAAAACAATGGGACAACTGATTTTTTTTTTCTTTTTTCATGAAGGAACTTTATCAACAGAAATGTAGAAATGTTATTTCGAAACCTGGAAAACAGAAAAAAGTGAGACAACTGTTTTGTTGTTTTGTTTGTTTTCGTTGTTTTCTTTGTTTCCTGAAGTATCTTTATCAAGACAAATATAGAAATGTTATTTTGATACCTGAAAAACAGAAAGCAGTGAGACAAATACTTTTCTTTAAGTAAATTTATCAAGGCATATGTATAAATATTATACAGAAACCTACACAACAGAAAACAATGTGTATGACAAACAAATTTATTAAACGAAAATACTTTAATCATAGACTTTTAATTCACTTTCGTTTAACATTTCAAAAATATACATCACTTCGCATCCTCCATAGAATAATTTCCTTTACTTAACGTCAAGAAATTGTCCAATATTTTAGAACGTTCTCTGAATCACGTCTGAATGCAAAACGATATTGTTTTTCAAAGATATTTTCTTAGTGTATAAATTCTTCGAAAGAAAATTTCCTCAAAGAAGGTATTTTAAAAGGTTTTCATCTTATTCTTTTTATATTCTTTTATTTCTTTGCAGATGATTTTATTTATAATTTAATATTTGTAACACATACACATATACTCTCAATTTTTCCATTACGACTGTAACGTTTCACATCTCTCTCTCTCTCTCTCTTTATATATATATATATATATATATATATATATATATATATATATAAAATTAGCATCTGCCTCTAACGAAACCTCAGTGGTTGAAACAATAGTAGTTTAAGGGGTTATCTTATATATTTTATATATAAAAACAAATTATGCATTTGTTTTTTGGTCCTAACGAAACTTTCAATTGGTGAAAAAAAAACAAATTTTAAAGGAAAAAAAGTAGTTTATGGTTTGATCTTCGTAATTTTAATATTTAAAAAAAATGTGTAATGTGTTTATTTTTTGTCGTTTTTGGTGGAATTTGCTATTATATATATATATATATATATATATATTCAAAATTAGCCTTTAAAAGAGCCAACACACAAAAAAATGTCTCATATATATTTTTAAAGGAAAAAAAATTAATTATTTTTTAAAAATGTAAAAATCTCCACTTTCACCTGAAAGGCAAAAACGAAACGTGTTAACTTATTAAAACAAAGTATAATATAAATAAATCCAAACAAAAAAACGTTTAGCAACCCTCTTAGGAGAATATAGAAACTCTATTGAACACACACATACATATACACACATATATATATATATATATATATATATATATATATATATATATATATATATATATATATGGTCAAATGTAAAATAACATCAATTACTTTATATTTGAAGTGAATATTTTGACATGTATAAATATTATTTGTATTGGTGTATTAAGGGATTCAACTGTTTTCTTTTGATTCCTTGATATATTTGCTGTGTACGTTGACTTGGGAGTAGTGATTTTGTTAGGAAAGGTGGTATTAGGGAATTCAAAAAAAAAGTTCACATTGGTCGAAACGCGTCGGCTAAAACTACAGTTTTCGTATTGTCTTTTTCCTTTATACACACACACACATACATATATATATATATATATATATATATATATATATATATATATAGATAGATAGATAGATAGAGATAGATATAATAGATAGACAGCCAGATGAACCTAGACAAACAAACCTACCAAGGTTTCACCTAAGCGTATCGTCAGGGAAGGCTGGCTAACAAGGTAAAGAAAGAATGGAATATATAGTCAATAAACATAACTACGAACACGGACACAATGTGCTGTTTCCGAAAAAAAAATCTCTATGACAATAAAAACATACACACAACGCACATACTCAATTAAACTGAAATATAAAACCATCCTTGATAATAGCTAAAAGAATAGCCGAAAGCGCTCGGAATTATAGATCGTTTGGACAATTGTTACAAACTATGTATCCAAAAAAGAAAGCACTTTTTCGAACCCAAGAAAAATTAAATAAAAAGCTTAATCATAGTACCATGTATGTCGTTTTTATTAAAACATGCATAAATGAAGAATTGTTGCCCAAATACAGAATATATATATATATATATATATATATATATATATATATATATATATATATATGCATGCAAGCATGCCTGCATAATTTGCTTGCACATTAATTCCGAGGTCCTTATATTTAATGGAAGTTTTTTTTTCAGCGTGGTAAACTGAGCATTGCAGTCTATCTGTTGACCCTCAAAAAAATATTGGAACTTATACTAAGTTAAATTTTTATTGCTGTTTCACACGCCCTGTCTACATTCCTCCCTCTGATCCATAATACATCTCCCTTGTAATCTTGGATTTTTTTCTGAATACATAACTTGCCTATTGCATGTTCATGCCCTTGTAAACATCTACCATACTAATTCAAATGGGACGAGGGGATGAACATGCATTCCCGAACAACCCTTGTTACCCTGTCTCCCAATGGGTCTTTTAGTCCTCACCTGTCAAAAGTGATATATGTACGCAAAGTTCGCACTCCGTCTACAATGTCAAAACATCCATTGGTAACCTCATCCTGAAAAAGGCAACCAGAAAAAAAAGTCAACAATAATTACAATAACGTCTGGAATGGTAAAATCACCACAAAATTGATTCGTAAGATGACCACTAAGATAAAAATAAAACTTCGATCATTAGTGAATATCTGTGATGGTGATACAGCGGTATAAGGATATATCTCTAACTATCTGTTTGAACAGAGCCTAGCAGCAAATCTCTACTCTGGTCTAGAATGGGTGAAACACTGACTTGTCATATTCAATGCCTCAAAAACCAAACGTATATAGTTCCATCATCACCGAGCAAGCTCCTGAACTTTCGCTGTGGCCGAGTGTTCTCATAATGACACCCTCTTAAGTTGAACAACTATTGGATCTTAAACTGGCATCAAACCTATCAAAAAACGATCCGTCGCAGGAAATGCTGGAAAAATGGGAAGTTCCTAGAAATATCTGACGCCTCCAGCAATATTCTATCGTTACAAGAACCAGATCGGAAAAAACGGATTACTGGTGCCATATCTCATCTGGGGCTGTTCATTTTTCAATCTCCAGTCTAGATAGAGTTCAAAACCCGCAGAACCCGTTTTCCATGGACGAAAAATTGCAAGACTTTTCTACTCTATGGCTATTGTCATGGAAAATGTGCTTATAGTCTACATTCTTTAGTTCCACCAAAATTAACCTCTGTGGGGGAATAGGTTGTTTTTCGTATACACTTCGACTGTCACCATAATGTTGTAGCGGATTTACACATATTCATAGCAGCTGAAATTAACGTTAAATTCATGGCGATAAAAGCATATTTGACGGGAAAGAAAATGTACAGAAATAATAGCATGGTAAATTGTATGTTAATTTCATAAAATTTATTTATATCTTTGTGCGTATATTTTAGTTTACAATGTTTTATATTACATGTGATAAAAGGGAGAATTTACTCCGTAGTATTTCAAGCCATATTACAGAGTGAATCGAACTGGTGTTCATGTATCAAATTTTCGTGCTGAAGTCTTTTGGCGGGATGTCCGAATTATTGGGAGGGACAGTTTTGTTGCATGCTGGGAGTATTTTATTATTTTTATTTTTTATTTATTTTATTCTATGCAACGTCTTCATGTTATTGTTATATTTTATTTTTATTTATTTATAATAATAATAATAATATTCCTAAAATCTCACAGCTAAGGCACGCCATGCCAGGTACACTGATTCAAAACATTTTCATTCCCTTCGTATTCTAGTTATTAATAATAGCTTTTTGCAAGGCAAGGCTTGTTTATCGAAACGACTCATACGTTGGTGCTTTCCAAACTATTGCTATCTTTTCCAGTCTAGCTTCCCAACGTATCTTCATAAACTGCAATTTTAATTCAAAAACTTCCTCCGTTAAACTTCCACAGAAAAAAGTAATCCTAGGGCAGTTAGAAAATTGCTCAAATGCCAGTCATAAATATATTTGTAATATTCTCTAAAACGATCTTCAAATCTGACGCAGTTTATAAATGGTATCTTGCAGAATTAAGATTAGAGGTCACAGAACCGTTCTGTCCAAAACATTTAATTCGAGTTTTAGGTTTTGGTCATGTGGGTTAAAATATTCTCCACTGTTCAAAAGCCTTGTAGAAAACCTGCTTGGTAATACCTAGTAGATATTACTGAGTTACCATAACAGAGAACTAATTTAAGTAAGTCGAACAAGTATGTCTCTTTTTTTTTTTAAATTCTTCATTAAAACCATCTTCGAATGCACCAAATAAGTAAAGCAAAACAACAGATTTTATGAAGTGCTTCTTTAACATTAACGAACAAATAAAATTAACATTAAAAAACGAAAAATAACTAACTACCATTCTGATATAAAGAAAAATAAAAGCAACACTCGTTTTTTGATTGAAACTAGATACACTGTAAATATTAACAAAATGAAAGAAAAAACATTAAACATATAATTCGCCAATACATATAAATTAATATTAAACATCTCACCTGATTATTAATTAAAAAAAAAACACACGGAAGCTCGAAAAGCAAAGCTGTTTACGAATTCACGCGCACATCGACGATTATATCTCAAACGTTAATAAACAGAGAACAACAATAAAGGTTTGACAACGAGGTTGAGGCTGACGTTTCCTATCAAGCACTTAATACATTGCACCCGCCATTGAAAAACGTTATTAAAGGGTTAAAATGGAAAAATTAACCCCAGCTTTACAATAAACGTGTGAAGAGGGAGGGTGCGTTCATGCATTTGCACTTGCAGTTGAGTGAAGCTCTGACCTTTCATCCCTGTTTTTGTTTGATTATTAGATGTGTGAACAAATCTATACGATTTGAAAGTTATTATATCCATAGGAAATTTACTGAATATCTAAAACATTGAAACAATTTAACCCCGAGCAACGACCACACAAGAGGGTTATATCGATGGAATTAATTTATTAAGAACTATCAAACAATTGCGAAGGACTTACTGTAAAAAGAGATGAGAAGAGGAGTAGCATAGTATACCAACGGATGATGCATGCGGTCGTGGACGCAGGCAGACATTTCTAGACAGTGGGTGCGTGCATACAAGTACTGCGGTTATACAATTGCAGCCATATACACCCGTGCAACGCTTGGTACCTAGGTTAGTATATATATATATATATATATATATATATATATATATATATATATATATATATATATATATATATATATATATATATACACAAATGAGAGAAAGAACATATGAAGTAAAAATTCTGCTATTCGTAGCATTTAATTTTTTAAAAATTGCTCAATACAAGGTAGATCAATATATTATTATTTTATTTTAGATATTAGAACAAAAAACATGTTAAAGACGTTACACAATAGCTTTCGTGTTTCGATACTACACTGTACATCTTCAGGCGAATTGTAAATGACTGGTGATTAAATAAGTATTTAAAACTTTCCAAAGCAAAATTTTATCCCTTTCTCGAAAGATAAAGTGGGGTTAGAAAACACATGAAATAAACACAACAAAATAACTTCCCCACCTCTACTCTCTGAGCTTAATTTTTTATTTATCGTAGATCTGACATTGAATTGGTTGATTTAAGAAAAACCCACAAGTCCATTTTTAATTCTCATCATGTTTTTTCTTGCCCAACCCTTATCTTTCGAAAAAGAGGTAATATTTTGCCTTTGAAATTAAAAAAAAAATATTTATTCACCAGTCACTTAAATATTCGTACAACGTTGTATTAAAACACGAAAGCTATTGTGTAAGATTTAACCATGTTTTTGTCCTAATATCTAAAATAAAATAGTAATAATATATAAAATAAAATATATATATATATATATATATATATATATATATATTTGTGTGTGTGTGTGTGTAGAGAGAGAGAGAGAGATGCACGGTAGAGTAATTGATTGCGGCTCGAATCGAAGAATGTGGGAGCTGAGTTCGAATTCCACTCGAATTCATTGCATTTACTTACGTGCTAATAACTTTAGCTTCACCCCCCAGCTATGGGTAAATAGTGAGAAAGACGGTTTTATAGCTTTGGTCGCAAACCGGTTTAGAAGGAAAATTTTTAAATCAAGGCTGTATGGAGCCCTATGAAGCACACATACTATGCAGCTATGGCTGACTATGGCACACACACACACACACACACATATATATATATATATATATATATATATATATATATATATATATATATATATAGTTTAAGAAATCTAGGTAATCCGTATGGGTAAACCTAAGGAGGATAAAATCCAGAGAGCTCAATGTAAATCCAGAGCAAATAATTTAAATAAAAATAAAATATTAATTTATTAATTTAAATAATATATATATATATATATATATGTGTGTGTGTGTGTGTGTGTGTGTGTGTGTGTGTGTGTGTGTGTGTGAATAAACACAAAAGGATACGTTATCTTTTTTTCTGATGGACGTACAAAGGAAATACAAAACAAAGAACAGTGTGTGTCAGGGGCTGAAATTCATGGGAGACTTTTAAGAAAATACGGTGACAGTGAGCTACGGTGTAGTAGTGTGAATGAATTAATGAAGAACTTTAAAATTGGCCAAACATTCGTAGCACATGAAGAAGGAGCAGAATGCCCGTCAACCTCCACCATTGACGAGATGATTAGGCAAGTTCGAGAGATGGTAAATGCGCAACGGCGTGTTATCCTAGATGATGTTCTCTGCTGATTAAGATCTATGCTCTTTGTTCTTCCTTGGTACACACTTCCAGCGGCGCGGCCATGTTTACACTGTAACAGCAGCAAGGAAACTCTCACGATCAAGCTCAAATTTCGATCACTTGACCAAAATATTAACAACTATAAGTTTACCCGAACAGAAAGCAATTTGAAAAAACTAAAGATATGTTATGGAGAATGTGTGGTTAAGTTTTTTTTATTTAACCTCGTCTTTCTCTGATAAAAAATATACTTTTAAGATATGTTACATTTATACTTATATTTGTACGTTGTTCAGTGTTAATTATTCATATAGTCGAACATAACGAAAGCTAAAATGGAATACCTTGTAAAACACCAAAAAGAAAAATACAATTATATGCACTATATACAACGCAGATAATGCAACTTGCGTCAAGTTCAATTCTTTAAACTAAGCAAATAAATTAACTAATCCCTAAAAAAAAACTAAACAAATAATTAAACAAATTAAGTAAATAATAAATAAATATACAAACTAATAATGCACATATAAACACAAGTAATAATAATAATAATAATAATAATAATAGTAATCAACAGCAACAAATCATTAAGTAATCAATAATAAATAATGAATAAAGAGTTAACAACTAACATTATAAAATATTTACAAATAACAGCATTTGGATGCACAATTATTCCTACTCAGTAGCCTCTCGAATGTGAAACATAACTGTTACCGCCTACCCATGAGCCGTTAGGATAATACAATAGGCTTCGATTTAATAATGCACCATTGACCAGCATATAAAATAGTTGAGCTAACGCACAACACACACTGCAATCAAGCATGAAACAGTGTACCTAATTTTTATACATACAGACATTTTATTTAATATATATATATATCATACTTATTATAAAACCCAGGTTGTGTGTGTGTGTGTGTGTGTGTGTGTGTGTGTGTGTGTGTGTGTGTGTGTGTGTGTTCGTTTATATATTGGATCAGATTTCCTACATCTTTCAACCGATTTCAACAAAATTTCACAGGACTACGTAAAATTACTTTGCGGTGGTTCTGACAGCGTCAAAAATTGGAAAAACACAATTGTTTTGCATGAAATCAATTTGAAAACACGATTAAGAGGCATCGCTTTCGCGAGAATGAAAGGGGGACAACTCATATCGAGTTATACTTATTATAAAACCCCAGGTTGTGTGTGTGTGTGTGTGTGTGTGTGTGTGTGTGTGTGTGTGTGTGTGTGTGTTCGTTTATATATAGGATCAGATTCCCTACATTTTTTAACTGATTTCAACAAAACTTCACTTTTTTTTGGCAGGTAGTGTTTCTTATTGTCTTGCACACTTTTTTCTTTATTTTTACATTCAGAATGCTTTAAAAATTCCATTTACATGACAATTGTTTATAATAAAATTCTATTCAATCGGTAGACTCATAACGATTGAAAACAATGTTTTTGTTTGAGTTTGACCAATTCGTAAAAAAAAACAAAAAAAAACTAAGACAAGCGTGTCCATCAACCTTAAACAATAATCTTTTTCAGTTTTTATGATGGTCGATACTTGATCTATCTCTTACTGTTACATCCCCAGGCAACGCTGGGCTCTATATATATATATATATATATATATATATATATATATATATATATATATAGTACAGGTAATCGGTCCGTTGGTATATAATCCGGGTGGATCCTAGTACTATTAATTATTATGTTGAATGTAGTACAGGTAATCGATCCGTTGGTATATAATGCGGTTGGATTCTAGTAATATTAATTATAAAGATATAACTCAAATAATTCACATTAACCTTAACGGACTTAAGTTCAAATCCCGTATCGCTTGGTAGTGCAAAAACTTTTTCCTGTGAATCCCAGAAAAAAAAACATATTCCGGGACCTTTATATGAAAGGTTATGTAGTAGGAACTTGATATTAAACTACAAACAAAAATCCTATCTATGAATAAACTCCAAACCCAGACCGCTTCCCACAAGATAAGGTAACTTACACCTCACCAATCGCTAACACAAATCCACTCCCATTAACAAGGCACCTACCATAAAATGGCTTTGAAAAATAAATAAATAAGTGCTCCGAGAAAATACTTAGAGGCTGACGAAAGCCGTTGAGGAACAGTTTGAAATAGTCTATTCCGATGTTGAGGTAATTTTTGTTTTTTTCCTGTAGTATATATATATATATATATATATATATATATATATATGTGTATGTGTGTGTGTGTGTGTGTGTGTGTGTGTGTGTTAGGTTTATTTCAGCAGTAATAATACTTTCAAACATGTTTGGCTAAATAATATCGACAAGTTCTGTCTCAAATTTTCAAGATTTTCAAATTTCCGAATTACTTATTTTATGATATCTGTAAATGCGGCGGTGTTCATGTTTATTTTTATTTTATGTTATTTTTCCGAATACTTCACATTCGTTTTCAATGATTGTTCTCTGTGTAGTTATGCAACTGGTTTTGTTTCATTCTGGAGTTGATGGAACCAATTTCAAAACACTTAAAACTTTATGTATATCTTTTTTAATCATCATCATCATTTATTTAGCGCTGTAGTCCCCACTTCCCCTTTTTCTGTTGTAATTGTTTCAGAGTGACATTCAAGGCAAAATAGAACCGGGCATATTCAGGTTTCCCGTCCTTCCTCTCAGGATTTCCTCTGTCCACTGTGAAAACCATTAACCTCTAAGGGGCAGCTCCTAATCCTGGCTGGTGACTGACTGGCCGATGGCCGCTTGGAACAAGGCGTTCTACAACTTTTCTCTCCATATTTAGCCGGGAGGTTGATGCCGTTAACCATGGTGTGGCCGACGCAGTATCCATACGACTTCTTGGAACCATATGTGAGTGTTGGATGCAAGCCGTTTCTCATCCCAATTCACCGTTTTGCTGTAAACTTAATACCACTGACAATGCATCTCATACACCGCCATTTAAAAAAAAATACCCTTCAATGTACGATGCCCTATCGAGAATGATACCTTATTTAATGTTAGCTGCTTTTATTACAACTGTCTCCAGAATTTTGTGTTTTTATTTGCATTGTGACCTATATATATTCATAATCACACGCTTAAAATATTGCAGAAACATTTGGTCCTGCTATATATCTAGAAATACTTGACAAAACCCAAAGAAGAATCAGGAATATTATTGGTCCTTATTCGATGTCTCGGCTTCAGTCATTCTCCCACGACCGTAAAGATCCCTCGCTGTGCCTTTTTCTTTAAACACTGCCATGGCAACTGCTTGGATACGCTCTTCGTTTTGGTACCTAGACTTTTTTAATTTAAGCGCAATACTAACCTGACGACGAGGTCTCGCCAAATTTGTTGAGTGCCTAGATGTAACCGTAAGTTCTATGACAATAACTTCTTTTCTAGCACATATCGTTTGTAGAACACTCTCCCGGTTTCATGCTTTACTGTCAATTTCAATATTCAACAATTTAAATACAATGCCAATCGTTATCTACTGTCTTCCTGATTAATCTTATTTATTCTCGCTCCTTAGTAATGTTTCTGTTTTATAATTATTCCATTCCCAGTAACTACTTATCTTTTAGTGTATTTTCCTACTTTCGTGGGGTAAACTCGATCTCTGAGATGAGGTATTATTATTACTTACATTATTTACATTATTCGAACTGTTATCCTCATCTTCATTGGCATATTCACAACGTTTCGGCCTTCTTCAGGCGATTGGAATTTCGAATCGAACCCTTTATTTCGTCCGCCTGGGTAGATTGTTCTAGTTTCATGTGTCTTGCCTCTTGCGAATGTCTCAGATTTTTTTTTTTTTTTTTTTTGGTTCACCACTGCTGTAGCTTAGAATTGAATTCACCACTTTTTGTGTCAAGTCACTGGATCCAACTAACGCCTTTATCCACTTGGCCAATTACCTGAAGAATGCCGGAGCGTACAACGTCCGTAACGTTGTGAATATGGCAATGAAGATGAGGATAACAGTCCGAATAATGTAGATAATATAAATAAACTCGATATCTACTTAGAATGAGTCTAAATATTATTATTTTGAATATTTGTCATATCTTCGTCTATATGTGTGCGAACTGAATTAATATTGAAAAAATATAGCACCACAATTAATTCTATGTATGCAGAAAGACCCATACCTTCCTACAGACAGTAGATAGGCTAGTAACACTTTAGCTATTCATATAATTTTGATTTTATCTATATGATGATCAGTATTGTTTAAATTTCAATATATATTTATTATGGCTATCAATTATTTTCAGCTTATTCATGTCTATGAAAATGTATGAATGTGAATTTGTGCTACTATATCCGTATTTATATATATACATATATATATATATATATATATATATATATATATATATATATATATATTGTTTTATACTGTGTGTACTTCCAGTAATGTATTCTTTATGCAGGAGTGTACGCGCGTGTGCATATATGTATGTTCTCTGGTCTGCTTCTCTATGTATATGTGC
Organism: Acanthosepion pharaonis; assembly: GCA_903632075.3. Taxonomy (NCBI): domain Eukaryota; kingdom Metazoa; phylum Mollusca; class Cephalopoda; order Sepiida; family Sepiidae; genus Acanthosepion; species Acanthosepion pharaonis. The sequence goes on from CAHIKZ030004908.1 coordinate 1,923,585, forward strand.
ATAAGTGTAGAATCTTAGTACTTATGTTGCAGTGTGGTCATATGCGCGGATAATGTACGTCTGGAAATGCACTTACATACTATACGCAGGGTGGGTTGAATACTGCGTATTATTACCAATTCTGCCTGAATGCTATCATAAATACACATCTTTATATATATATATATATATATATATATATATATATATATATATATATATGTGTGTGTGTGTGTGTGTGTGTACACATATATATATACTTATACATATATATATATATATGTGTGTGTGTGTGTGCTTGACTGTGTTAATGTGAGCCTGCGCGTACGTTTTTATTTACTAAGATGTGTCCGCTGAAAGGCCTCCTTTGCGTGCCAAACACAATCAACGATTAATCGCCATTTGAATACGAATCTGCCCATTCGGCAAGAGACGCCAGGTGACCAACAAAGCATCCTAATGACGATGAATGGCTTTAAAGATGCTAGAGCACGGCAACTATTAGAAATACCAGGATGTGGATCACGCAGGCACGAACAGACCTCGTGCGCATGTCAAGTTTTCTTTATCCTCTTACCATGACTCCCACTCTCTTGTTACATTTATGCTTTCCCTCCTCCCAGCCACACTTTCTTTGACTACTGATTCTTTTATTTTCTTCTTTTCCTCTACTGACGCTGAGAATAAAGAAAAATAATAATAAATGCACCAATGAAAAAGAATGACTCCATTCAGAAATTATTTAAGATCGCGCCCAAAAGAATCCCGAATTGCTATGCTTGGCCTGACTGGGATGTTTTCAATAAAGCAATTTCAAGACAGTAATTCAGCATTTTTTTTTTTTTTTTTTTTCTCATCATTCCCATTTTTCATTGAATGGTCACGACAGTCATCATTGGTGGCATTCATTGGGGATCTAGTGACAGCAAGTCTACTTAATATCAAGAGAAATCTTCTCGGATTCCACTTCCGGAAGTCTCCGAACCATTCCCAGTGCTCCGATAGCAACTAGCATAAGTGTTACCGTTTCTTATAAAATTTAGTAATTTTTCCAGATTTTCAGTTTACATCTGCTAAATTCTGTAATCTGTTGAAACAGTGATATCAACATATTTTATAACAGTCAGCTACTTTCCGAGTATATTCGGTTACAAGGCTAGATAATCCCTGCCGCAGAGGCCAGCTCGAGCATATTTCTGAAACTTCGTTGCTTCCAATGACAACCTGGGATTGAAACTATAACTTTGCTGTGCGTAAACTCGTAACCTCGGTCACGATGACTGATAACCTCGCGCAAGCATAGTTAACGAACAATTTCATTTATCTAATTTCATTTACAAGACTTGAATCCAACTCTGATCTTAATTCCCAACCGTGTCACATGATGGAATCGTCTCTCCAGACCGATATCATCAAGTAATCTCCTTGCCAAAACAAACCCAAGCCCCATTTTCGTAATGATAATATTCTAATCAATCGCTAGCGATATCTAATATCTGACAAATGTTATTTTCTTTCTTCCCAACTGCATTGGATAGTCAGTTGAGTTCACGAAAATTGATTGCGGTTTGTGCATATATTGGTTTTCATGTTTGAATCATATTCATTTGCACATTTTCCAAATAAATATCCCATGGCCATTTTTTATTTTCTGAACAAACTTGCTATATTCATTTATCTATTTTCGCAGTGTCTTCTTGTATCATATTGCATATCGTTGTTTTTCAAAGAGTTGCTGTTTGATCTACAACGGTCACAGGATCGCGATCAAGGCAAGCTACCTAGTTGGAGGACATTAACTGTGGTCTAACCTGGAGAAGGATACGCTCTGCCAGGCTAAGACGCACAAGAAACGCTACATGTTAACCACACCAAGAAATGATTCGCGAAGACTCAAGCTTTGGCACACAACAGATGGAGGAGAATAGTGGACAACTCAGCAAGTCTCGGGATTAAGAGCGAAAGAAGAAGAAGAAGAAGAAGAAGAAGAAGAAGAAGAAGAAGAAGAAGAAGAAGAAAGGAAATAGAAAAAGAAGATGAGATAAGAAGAAGAAGAAAGGAAATAGAAAAAGAAGATGAGATAAGAAGAAGAAGAAAGGAAATAGAAAGAGAAGAAGAAGAATATGAGAGAAGAAGAAGAAGAAGAAGAAGAAGAAGAAGAAGAAGAAGAAAGGAAATAGAAAAAGAAGATGAGATAAGAAGAAGAAGATGAAAGGAAATAGAAAAAGAAGAAGAAGAAGAAGATGAGATAAGAAGAAGAAGAAGAAGAAGAAGAAGAAGAAGAATTGTTCTTGACCGCCCGAAATAATGATTAATCTGTGCAACCACATCCATATCGTTTCACTATCGTTATTCGCTGTGCATATTTTTTCGTATTTTATTATCATGATTATTAATGCAGACTGGACTTTCACACCAACGCTATCTGCTGAATTTAATTGGCAAACAAGTGACAACAGCTTTGCGTAATACGTCAGTAACCTTCTAACATTAGTCATGACGTCACGTGGTTTTTTTTCACTTCTTTCTTATATTTGCAGATCTCGTTTGACACGGTTCTTCCGAACTCTTCTCAGCATCCTATAAGGATGTATAAAAGCATTCATGATTTTTTTTTTATTTTTCACATATCATCCAGCTTTTTCCAGATACATAAAATCTATAATATTGTTTGTGTTGATTCAGTAGTGTATACCTCTCTATTACAGGAATTTTTGGTAAAAAGGAAATTACGAAAAAAATAGTTTAAACAAATATTTGAGGTAACAACAATTTAACAAACAAATGAAGCAGACGACATGAACTGAGTTTAAAAACAACGATCAAATTTATTCATAACACGGAAAAAATAATTACACGCATTTAATGCTTTGTGTGTCAAATGATGTCCAATAAAATGTAAATTACCAATGAAAATAAAACATGCTTTTTACAATTAAAATTATAACGTTTTATAAGGACAAGAAGAAAGAAAACTCCATCAAGTGAATAAAAATAAAAATACTTCTCTGTATATTTTGCAAAGATAAACTTGGTACACTTTTTGAAGCAAATTTATAGTTTCTTTGTCTTGTGGTAAGAGCGATGATTTAATTGATCTAAACATACCAGCCGAAGAATTTTCTTTGAGATGGGGAGGCCCGGTTCATTTCAATTATCGTCTGGTGGTTGTCTAAATTCACTGCGTCATTTTCCCTCTGGGCCGATTTCTGGATTCCTGTAGCAGCTGTTTCCCGACTCTGAAAATCAAATCCAAGACCCTCTTTTATATAACTTACAGGTAAGCTCTAAATATGCTGCTCAGAATTTGGAGGAAAACTTTTTATTGGTTTTGGACGAAAAACAAACGCTGCTGGTTTACCACTAATCAAAACGTATTATAAATGTTTTTGAAATTTAAAAATTAAGCAAGAACAAATCACAGCATCTGCTTTATCCCTGAAAGCTTGATATATGCTCAGGTTATATTTCTTATACTATGGCCAATTAATATAATTCAGTCAGTTTAGAAAATATTAAGGAATATATGTTGGAATTATTCCGCTTTGAATTGAGCTGTGTGATATTCATTAGCAAGTTGGGCGTACTGAAAAAATGAATACAGATACGAGCAATTAATCCATGCTTTCTGCTCTGGATTTATTCCCTGGGAATTAGTATTTTTAACCCCTAAGACGTTGGTACACTACCGTAATTTGTTTCAACTAAAAACTTTGCCTGAATAGAGGTAACTCTACTGTCAATTTAGAAGTTTTCTTTAATTCAGGCAGTTAAATTGTTATATAGGAATAAAGTGTCGCTGCCGACACTTAGGATTGAACATAGATCGTCAGTGAGCAAACAGGCGGTCCCATTATTGAATTAAGTGAATCACGGGACCATAGAAGAAATGCATATATAGGAACTCGCTTGACGTCTAGATTGATCGCTATTTCTACTCTATACGAACCAGCATTCTCTAGTCAATTCACTATACTATTTCTCTATTCGGATCACGACGAATTACTGTTCGAGCGAGTTAGTGCGAGATTATTCGAAGGCGTCCGACACCACCATTGTTCAGCTGCATTACAGCGTTGACATTACCAAAGTGACAACTGAGTGTTCGGTGACATCACAAAATAAATTGTGACGTGGATTTCATGGTTACAAATCTTACAAATGAAATCTCAAATGCAAGTCATAGTATTATTATTTTTGCTCAGTCCCTTCACCCTAAGTAAGATAGAAACTAGGGGTTACTGGGTGGGGAAGAATTAAGAATAGAATCATTAATAATGAGCGGCAACAGAAAAGTCTAATAAGGAATGCAGTAGATAGTGATTGACAATGAATTTATTTTTTGCAGATTAATGTTGGATGGAAAGCACGGAGCCGGAAGGGAGCTCCACAATCAAGAAGTGTTAGAAAAGAAACTCTTAGCATAGAATTTACGGCTACATATAGCCAGCTCAACTTTAAATTGAGGATATCTTGACGCGATTCTTGTACTGAGCTTAAATTAAAACAGTCTAGGAGGTATCACAGCGAAGGGCTCATCCGAATAATTACCATGAAAGTATTAATAGAAAAGGCACAGGGAGTCAATCTTACAGCGAAAGGAATATAACCGAAGCCGATCTGCCAGATAAGGATCGAGAATATATATATAAAAAATACCAACAATGCATTTTATGGCAAAATGACCAACTGTAGTTGCAGCCATAAAACTGTTCAAATTATTTCGATTTCGGCATTAAATAACTTACAGATTTGTTGATATGCCGCTAAACAAAATCAACCAATAATCCTTAATGGGGATGGCACAAAACGAGAGAATGTACCATTAAACTGCATATTCAAGATTTAATCATCATACAAATCGACTAATTGAGAAGCAAACGTACGAACAATACTCAGGTTTCTTCTACTGAATAGCAACTAACGTAGATATTCGCCTATAAGTTCACCAGTAGATCGGTCGCACCCTTATTTTGGGTTTGTCAAAGGGTTTATTTGTGGTTGACACGCAGGTAGTTTGCACTATAATCTGAGACGTTACATGGCCATATTTTAATTTAATTATAAATAATATTTGCTAAATATGGTCAAATATTAACCTTTATTTCAAACCTTTGCTTACATATTTTAAAATGACTGTTTTTAATTTCGTGGTATTTACTTATCGAATGCAGGGCTGCTCTGTTTTGACGAAAATTTGGATACCAGTAATCGCTTCAGTCCTTAGATAACTTGAAAATGATAGACCTTCGTCGTAAATCAAATAATAAAGGGCAGATCGAGAGCTTTTATTAGATGTGTGACGTTGGTAATGTGAGAAGATGCGATTGTGTAAAATCGAAATGTTGGAAAAATTAATTTTCTCCCTAGCTATCGTTTCTGTGTACTCACCTGAACTACTGATACGCCACAGAACACTGCAGAGTCTCTAAAATGTCGAGTGGATAGGCCGCACATCTGATACACTACGGAATACTGCGGATTGGAAAGGTCGTACACCTGATACACCACAGAATACTGCAGAATGAATAGGTCGCACACCTGATAGGCCACAGAATACTGAAGAGTAGGTAGGTCGCACACCTGATAAGCTGCAGAATACTGCAGAATGAATAGGTCGCACACCTGATAGGCCACAGAATACTGAAGAGTGTGTTGGTCGCCCACCTGATAATCTGCAGAATACTGCAGAATGAATAGGTCGCACACCTGATAGGCCACAGAATACTGCAGAATGGATAGGTCGCACACCTGATAGGCCACAGAATACTGCAGAATGGATAGGTCGCGCACCTGATAATCGGAAGAATACTGCAGAGTGAAGAGGTCGCAAACCTGATAAGCGGCAGAATACTGCAGAGTGGATAGGTCGCACACCTGATACGCTACAGAATCCTGCAGAGTGGATAGGTCGCACACCTGATACGCCACAGAATCCTGCAGATTGGATAGGTCACACACCTGATAGGCCACAGATTACTGCAGAGTGGATAGTTCACATACCTGATACGCCAGAGAATACTGCAGAGTGGATAGTTCACATACCTGATACGCCACAAAATACTGCAGATTGGATAGGTCGCACACCTGATAAGCGGCAGAATACTGCAGAATGAATATGTCACACACCTGATACGCCAGAGAATACTGCAGAGTGGATAGGTCGCACACCTGATACGCGACAGAATACGACAGTGTGGATAGGTCACACACCTGATACGCCACAGAGTACTGCAGAAGGAATAGGTCACACACTTGATACACCACAGAATACTGCAGATTGGATAGGTCACACAACTGGTACGCCACAGAATACTGCAGATGTCGAGTGGATAGGTCGCACACCTGATTTTTTATCGAAATTTTTGTAAAAAATGTGCAACCTATTCTCGAGTATATACAGTACTTAACCAAACTTAAAACCATATAATTACGGCATTTTTAAATGTAGCTGGATTCTTTAATTTAGAGCATTTTTTACTGCTTCGCTAATTAGGTAAAAGTTGCTATTGAAATCGAGTATCCTCCTTTTAAAGAAAGAAAATGATAGAAGACTATTCAAAAGTAAAGCTTATTAGAATGATTACTCTAAAATTATCTTTACAATTATTTATTTCTCACGATTTGCTTCTTATTGTGCCATGTCTTTTCGAAATGGATCTGTTGGAGGTTTTCGCGTTAATGTGTTTAAATTATTCCTATGTTCGTTTTGGTTTGTCACTTTTCACCGATAACAAAATCCTACGAATCTAATATAATTGGTAAAGATGTTCTTTAGTTCTTCTTCATTTCCAATATGACAAGGCTTCTAGATATTTATTATGTAAAAATTACATAATTGTGGCACAAGGCCGAAAAAGTGGAGGGTTTAGGGCTGGTCATACACTAATTATCTGATAGTTAGCTAATCCGTTTCACTACCCTTTCACTCATTACAATTTACGACCCATTCACCACCAGAACTCGTCCATCACCAACCAACCCTCCATGTACCGTAATACCACATCCTCTCTAGGGGGACTTACAAAACGCGCCCCATGCCATAAAAATTTAATGATAGTAAAATATATATAAAATCCGTGATGAAAAAAATGAGAGTGGACGGAGATGAACCTAGTAACAAACTGAAATATTAACACAAATCAAATTAAACATAACTGATGTTAGTAGGGCCCCTCCAACCCTTAAAAAGGAGAGGCCGCTGTATTCTGCCCATAGGACAAAATCAAGAAGCTCTCTCACTATGGGTGTGGGAAAAGGATAAAAAATAATACGGGCATGGGAAAATATAAAGCTGACCCAGTCGAGATGAAAAAGGGTGGCCAAAACAAACTGGTGGGGGAATCTCGATTTGAATCATAACCAAAGAGGCAACCGAGAACAGGCCAGGAACAACATTTACTCGCATTAACTAGGTACACTAAGGCTTGTCTAACCTAACCAGGGGGAGGGCTCCGCAGGAAACCACCCCGATGTGACGTAGGTTGACCTAAAAGAGAAAATCAAGGATAGCTCCTTTCAAACGAAACAAGCTCGCCTCTTTCACCCACCTTTTGATGAAGACTAACGAATGCAAGCGTTTTCTGTCAGTTCTATTCTTCATCTTGAGCTGATGCTCAAAGAATCGGATCAGATCCTGATGAGAAAGACAATTGCCTCGCAAGACTTCCTCCTGTCGCATCGTCCAAATCCACATTCGGGCCGTGGCCAGCATCGTAAGAAACACCATCCGTTTCACCCCAGAATACGGTGGCGACACATTGTCACACGCGTATGCACGATCAATGAGCACAAGTTTTTTGGGAGCGAGACGAGCAGACATGGTCCCATAAGAGGCGGACACGGGGACAATGGTAGAAGGCGTGTGAAGCCATTTCTTCCAAACCAAGGCCACACCGTTCACAGTCTGGCAAATCCGCCAATCCCCATATGAAGACCTTGTTATTGAGAGGTAGCCGATTCTGATCACGTAGGGAATCCTTCGTGACTCCCCTACACTAGAAGACGATAGAAGACCTTCCTAGGCTTCTAATCAAACTCCAATTTATGACGATAAACTACATCTGGTATCAAGGTCTCTTATTGTGACATTGGAGGTTTTAAAGAGCATAGAACCACACCTTAATTGCTGTTGCTCTCAAGTCTACCCTGTTAAGATTCCACTTATGGGCAAAAGTGAATCCCCAAACACTATGAATATATAAAAATAGCATTATATAGCTATAAACAATACATATGTATAGCGAAATTATCAACAATATATTTTTGTACTAGAAATACAATTTTATAGTAGAATGATTTTTATGAATACATAGTAGGTGAAGGTGTACAAATGCGTTCAAAATATTTAGATTTCGACGTTAAATGAATCATAGAGTTTGATCTGCCGCAAAACAAAATCAACCAACTTAGAAAAAAAAACCTACGGCAGACGTCATCGCGTAGACAGAACGCCCATCTTTCTGAACCTAGCAATCACCTCGCTGTTATATGGTGCTCGTATCTCCTGTCTGCCACAGGCACACTAATTATTTATCTATTACGTCACATGTGGTTTTGTAGAGCCTGTTTTAAAGTGGTGGTTGCGAGGAAAAAAAACTACCCCTCCCCAGCTATGGTAAAATAATGAAAAGTTTTAGGCCAATGCATATTGATGTTATCACAAATGAACTTATCTAACAACTTACGATGGCGACATATAATTAAATATTGGTATTTGAATGTTTTATTTTTATTAATTTCTAGACGAGGCAATATCGAACAAACAATTATACGCACAACTTAAAATTTCTTAATACACAATTTAAGGAAAGATTAAAATAGATTAAAACAACTCAATAAATCCCGAAGAAAAAATAAACAGTTTTACAGCTAAATTTTCATTAGAGTAATTAAGTATAGTTTTCATTTTTTACAGCGATTTTCACCCTGTATAAG
>CAHIKZ030004908.1:1937500-1947500 GCA_903632075.3 Acanthosepion pharaonis
TATATTCCTCCAGTTGCTAGGAACATTCTGTTTTTTGTTATTATTAGTTACGTTGTTTAATTAAATTCATTTCGGTTTTTGCTTTGATAACGTTCACACTGGACGAAACGCGTCAGCAATAACTAGTTTTCCTATTGTCATTTATATTTATAAATATTGTCTTTTCTACAGGTTAAATCGGAGAAATTTTCATTTATATATATCGATTGACCTATCAAACCATAGATTTGTAGTCAATCCCTGTAATTATAAATTAGTTGATGTTACATAATGTACTCACGAATCGCACGAAAAATTGTGAATTGTGAATCTCCATCGACCGAGATCAGCTGATTCGTTATTAAATGTCAACTGAACGGCCATGCGTGACTTTTTGCAGAAGTGTAAGGAAAGCTATCCAAAAATTAATATCTATTTAAATGCCGCCATATCGTAGAAACGTTGTTAATCGAACGTCCTTGATAAAAACTGCTACCAGGTAGAAATTTGATAGTTCGTCCTTGTGCTTCAACTAAGTAATACCTATATAAATAATGACAAAAAACTACTTTTTTGTGGAGGCGAGGGATTGATTTTTATTGTCTTTAGTGGTTTCATTGTTACGTCATCTAATCTAATCAATGCGAAGAAGGTATTTCAGCTGAAAGGTCTTAACAAGAAACTAACATGAGAAAAGATTACGTGTGAACATAGCAATAAAATATGTAAAACGCCTAGTCGAAAATCGATCAGAGAGAAAAAAACAGCTTGCATTATATTTTCCTGGAATATATGCTTAGATGTTTTAATCGATTCTTTGTACAGTAGGTTACAGATATTTTAAATCAAACAATAGTTCCTTTTTAGTAGAAACATTATTTCTTTGAGCAAACTTTCCTATTCATCTATAAAACCTTAGAATGAAAGACCACCTACCTAGATAATCGAAAATATTATATAAAAATAGTACTTATTAGTAGGAATTGAACCGGCATTGTTCTTTTTTTTCTGGGAATCTACTTTTTACCTGTAATGTACGCCAAACTAAAAGGCTGTTACTCATTAAATAAAATATAACTCTCAGTAAGAATCATGTCTATATTAGTTGTTTTTTTAAATTTTTTTTCTAAGACTGATATTTATTCGTACAAAAAGTACAAATTGTGGCACGAGGCCAATAAAGGGGAGGGGTAGAGGCTGGTCAACACTAACTATCTTATACCTAGCTAATCAGATTCGCGACCCATTCTTACATTACATTTCACCCATTCACCAAAAGAACTCGTCCATCACCAAACAATCCTTCAACCACCATAATACCACGTGCTCTCAAGGGAGACCTACCAAAATCGCACCCAATGCCATAAAAATTTTAATGATGATATATATATATATACAATTCTAATAATGATAAAATGAGAGGGGAGGGAAATGAACCCAATAATAAACTTAAAATAAACACAAATACAAACTAAACATAATTGATGTTAGTAGGGACCGTCCAACCCATAAAACAGAGAGACCGCTGTATTCTGCCCAGGGGACAAAATCAAGAGACGCTCTCGCTAAGGGAGTGGGAAAATGTATAAAATATTAGGCTGGAATAGGAAAATATAAAACTGACCCAGTCGAGATGAAAGTGTGTGTGTGTGGGGGGGGCAAACAAACTGGGGAGGTTGGGAATCTCGACTTGGATCATAACCAAAGAACGACCGGGATGCAGGCCACGAACAACACTTACTCACATTAACTAGGTACACTGAAGCTTGTCTAATCCTAACCAAGGGGAGGGTTCACAGGAAGCCACCCCGATGTGCAATAGGTTGACCTAGAAGAGAAAATCAAGGCTAACCCCCGTTCACACGAAGCAAGCTCGCTTCTTTTACCCACCTTTCGCTAAAGACTGTCGAATGCAATCGTTTTCTATCCGATCTAATCTTCATCTTGAGCTGATGCTCAAAGAATCGAATTAGATCCGAATGAGAAAGACGAAATTTTTTTCTAAGACTTTCGATTATCTAGTCGTTACTTTCACTGATGGTAAATAAAAACTTTTTCCCATTAAAATAACGTTTATAGTAATATTCTTCTTGTATGTGCCGTGTCTCTTAATCCATGTTCTGCCAACCATTTACACAATATCTTTAGGTGGATATTTCGATGCCCCTCTTGTCGTCAATATCAATATTTCTTGTGAGTTACATATCTACTAATCCCTCTTTCCTCATTATGTGGACTAGAAATTTTAACTCTCTTTCTGATGCTAAATATATTTATTGTTTTCATTTTATCTGAAATTCCGTCATGTTCAGTCCATCATATTCTTGTGGTTGCTCACCGTTTCTGTCGATAGCATACTCAGCATTTTTCTGTAGAAGCATATTTCTTTTTTTTTTTCATCTGTGTAAAGATTGGCCAGCATTAAATGTGTTATGGAGTGGTTTCACAGTGGAGGCCTGTATTTCTACTATGTCGGTCCTAAAAAAGGTTTGACGTACAAAACGTTAGGAACTTCATATAATAGGTATGACGCACTGAAAATCTAGTTGTGGTCGCTGATACTTCAGTATCCGACTAACGGTCGTCCGGCATCGATTGACGATATTCAGTCACCCCCCCCACGAGGGCATCATGTGACACAAGGCCTTTTTAACGTGGGCTCTCCGAGCCCGTGGGCTCCGCCAAAAATATGCCCATTGAACCCGTATAAACGGGTTCAGGGCCGGTCTATTTCCCCGAAAGAGGCTCCGCCCTTCGGCGTAACCTCCTTCGGGTTCCTCCCGTCCGTAGGAAGAGAGTTCAACCGAACAGTCGCTCAGAAAGTAGACATTTACTTGACCCCCCCCCGAGTCAGGATGTGACACAGGGTCAGTTTTTAAAGTGGGGAACCCGAATGTTTCCACTCGGGCCGCTGGTCTAAACCTGGTCTTAGCTGGTCATAGCTTGTCCAAGCTGGTCAGTGCTGGTCTAAGCTAGTCATAGCAGTGATATTTACGAGCCCTGTGCCAGGTAAGTAAGTAAGTCGCTCAGAAAGTACTGACTTGACTGACTGAACCACTGAGTGACTCCTACTTATTATAGTTGGGAGAGTCTATTAACTATAGAATAGGTGTGTTCCACTATAACAAAATGTCATACAGAAGGACCGATATTACATAACAGTTCAGTACTCTTTTCTTTGTTTCTAATTGAATTTTCTTGTTTCTTAATACATAGCTGATACAGTAGAAGGCATCTTTTACTGTTCCAATGCGCATTCGGATTTTTGTGTTGCATTTTCTAGTTCAGGCATGGGCAAACTTATCGAGAAGTGGATCTATATCACATCACAAAGCGAATAGCACTACTAAAATTTTCAAATTTTTTTTGTCTTAGTAACTACTCCAGCGATTTTCCCTCTTTTATTTTTGTATAATTAAAAAAAATTGAAGTCTTGATCTAATTTTATCATTGATGACTGGTGAACCTATCTAGAGAGATAAAAAGTAAATAAATAGTAAATAAAATTTCAGTGTTTAGCCGGAGACGTTAGAAATGAAGAGTTGTAGAATTTAGACGAATCGTAAACACTGAACAGGACACAATTGATAAGCCTCTACTCCTGGGCAAAAGACTGAGGAGGACTGAATGATTGAGTAACCTAGCTACTCTTATTTAAAAAATAAAAACTAGAATGACATAACTGAAATTCCTGGTTTCTCTTATATGCCGTTTAATACAGAATATATTTTAGAGAAATTCCACCCATATGTCATACCGTCAGAAAACCGCTTTTAATTCATGACAGAATCAGTAAATCTTATAATGACGTTCATGGAATATGGCGAAGACGAGGATACGTTGCTTTAAGATCAGAAAGCGACAGTTAAAAATGATCTAACATGTTATGAGGAAGGACGGTTTGGAACATTTAATACTCACAGGAATTATTGACGGAATGCGATATCGTTATAAACAGTGAACAAATTGATGAATAAATGACAGTACATGAAATAGATGGGATGGGTTTCTATTGAGTTGTTGGGAGTGTGTGTATTCGAATAAAGACAAACACGTTGTGTGTATTCGAATAAAGACAAACACAGTTGTAGGGATAAATTCTGGTATATTTGTAAGAGGTAATTAACAACAGGGTGATTAGTAATAAGGAACGCCGGTTAGTAAGTAACAATAGCAAAAGTCTACATTCCAATGGTATGTAATGGTAACCTGATCCTTCCCACTACACAACTACTCTCTCTAGCACTGACTTATATCGTAGAGGGATAAGTCCATTATCAGTCAGAAGGTGGGTGCGCCCCAACAGTTTCTTAGAGCAAGAAAGCACAGGAAGTTGTGGATTGTTAGGATTATTTTCTGAGCAAAGTTTAAATGTGGTATATGGCTGAAAATATGGGACACTCTTTGAGGATCGAACTCACTATTCAGTTGTAAGTGAACTATCGATGACCCTATATCGATGTTTCCAAATTATGGAGTGTCATGATCTCAGACAGCAGGTAAATTATGATGATAACCATGGAGATTTAAACGTTTTTATCCAGTTCCTGGCTGGAGACAGAAAATTATAGCAGTTTAATTAGACGGAACATCAAGACCAGTCAACAGTTGCAAGGCAGACCATTACTACAGTAGTGAGGTTGTTCTTTACTGAAGACGTCGCATATGGTTTTTTGTCAAATTAAATGAAAGTTAGTAAAAAAAACAGTGCAGTGAAATTATAATTAAGGTTGTATGCGCGATATTGGCATTGTGGCTTGCACTCCTGAACTTGTACTGAGCTAAGGTTTAGAAATACCTGAAAGCGATAAGCTTACCGTACCAAAAGCTTTCAGAAGAGAACATCGTTTTGGTAAACAGATTAAATATTCAAGATGAGAGATAAATATCTGTTTTTTAATTATCAACATTTCAACTCATGATTCACCTTGAGATTTACAGCCGTTGTTTACAGTTTATTATTGAAGGATATATATATATATATATATATATATATATATATATATATATATATATATATATATATGTGTGTGTGTGTGTGTGTGTGTGTGTGTGTGTGTGTGTGTGTGTGTGAAAATATATAGAAAATAGGAAGGAACTGGTTAGGTAAATAATCCAAAGTTCTTTAGTATTTTGTTATTATTTAAAAAAATAGTGCTCGATACAAAAGCAGAGCATAAATATAATTATTTATTTAAAAATATGATTCCAACACGCTACGTAAGAGGTCTCATGTTTCAAAACAAGAGCCGAAAACTTCAATATAATTATTTGAATTAAATTGAATTAAAGTAAGCTCTTTTCCATCTTCAAGCGATTTTTTTTTTTTAATAACTTATTTCTGAAATTTACGTGTTTCCCCCGCCTATTCCCCCGCCTTTAATATTCTGGAATTCATCATGTAAACTAAGAATAAATTTTACCGAATGGAAAAGATGAGACAGATTTAGCCATTGTAAAGAATTTTTTCGCCCTTGTTTGTTTTTTCGAACGTCGTTTTGCCTTCACATACTGGTCGATTTCACTTTTTTCTCTTAATGAATTCAGTTTGGACGTATAATGCACTAAAGAAACTAAAGGTTATTGACCTTGAAAGTTCCATCGATCCATTCTCCACGTGTACTTTAGTCCCATCAACTTTGGGGTTAACTGCCAAAGACTCTCCAAATATCAATGCTCATTATCAAAATGGTAAATGGTAGTTTGAAAGAGCTACTATAGCACCAAAAATAACAGTCAATTACATTAATTTTTTACTTTTGAAAATAATCCATCGAAAATGTCACTTCGATAAATCTGTTCACACTGTTATTAAGAAGTTGGATGCTATCAATTATCCAACAAAATTAATTAATTCTCTTGATTCCACCACATAGACTAGATCTGAAAATTGGCCCACTCATAATACTACTACAAAATCCTTTTGTGAAAGTCTAATACTAAAAAAATATTCTTTGTTATTTTCATTTTTATGTTATCCTAGATGTTTGTTAATTTTTATGCGATAGATATATTCCTGGAATATATTATTTAGAAACTAAGTTAGAAATCATCTCAATAATTTTTCTGCCGGGCAACGCCAGGTGCATCTGCTTATCATTGTCTATATTCATTAGGGTTTCATTTTTAAAAGTTGGTATTTATTCCCCACCCCAACAGACAAATTGTACATATGAGATCTAGTTATGATTTCATAGAAATTATGAGTTATTATAGTCACTGTAGTAGAAATGGCAAGAATGTATTGTTTGGGAGCGAGAAAATTTGTGGTATGTTTTTGGCTCAGTAACTGTAGCTATCTAAGTTTCAGAGATATTGAATATCAGCCTTTCCCCATCACACCTGGTAGTTAAAATGGTTAAAAGTAACCGTCATTTCTATACTAACAGTTTCTTTTCTCGAAGCTATTATCGTGCACATCTTCTCCCGCACTTCTGTTGTACCAAATCAGACACAAAATAAAGTTGAAGAATTTGAGGCTCTTTATTTGGTAATGGTAATAAAGATCCAAAATGTTGACACACTTGCCCTTGAAATTTAAACGTAGGCATAAACCCTCTCTCACGAATAATCTTAGCATCAAATGCCGTCATCTGGAATGCACTAATATACTTCTGAATGTTTTTAAGAAAGTCTTTCTATCATTTGAATTTCTAGTGAAATGTTCCCTCAGTGGTTCTGAAGGAACTTGTAAATGCTTCAACTTGACCTTTTCACGTGTGAAGTACATACATGGAGGTTCATTTCCCACTTTTTTTTTTTTGGCTCCACGGTGAGAGAGAGAGAGAAAGAGAGAGAGAGAGCGGTTGGAGGGTAGAAAATAATTCTTCTCCAACAAGGACTCTGAGACGCTTTGAACTCTGTCAAAACTGGACTGTGATGAGTCGGAAGCTCTCGACCAAATTTAGCAATCGTATTCGTTTTTCGGCCTTATCTGGCACTCATAAAGTTATAGGATAGTATGAAGAGTTAAGTACATACAAAAGCAGTACAGGGAACCGATTATTTTACCTGCATCTTTAGCAATAGAACGTATATAAAAGTTTCACTTGAGTCCAGGTTGCCACTATTCTCTCAAGGCACGAAGCCCCCACGCGAATCCTCGTTCGTCGTGACTGTCAATAGTTAAACAGTATGGAATGTCAATCACTTTATTAATCTTGAACGAGGTTAAAGATAACGACAAAATATACCAGATATACAGGTTATAAAACAGATCTTTAAGGAAATCTAGATACATTTTTTTATTCAAGATTTGGCAATAGTTTCTTGGTTTAAATCACTTATATTTTAAATGTTATCCTGCTTTAATGTTATTACATTATATTATTATAATTATGTTATTGTAATACTATAAGTACTAGATTGGTGGCAAGGTCTCATCATTTTACAATTGAAATGGTTATATGTAACCGTAAGTTCTATGCTAGCAGTTTCTTCTCTCGTTCTTTTGGCTTCTGCTTCCCAGTCAAGTTTGATATTCAAACATTTAAGAAGCATGTCAAAAAGTTGCGTCTTCGTTCGAGGTATTAATGTGAGGTAAATGTCGGGAGGAAGTGCCTGCCATGTTAAAGAACATTTACAGAAGTCTGCCTTTTTTCTAATCATTTCACCCCAAGCAATGTGGGCGTGCCACTAGTAAGCAAAGGTGGGGGGGGTTACAGTGAATAAAATTGAGAGAAAATTCTGGGTATATGGGGATTGAGAAGAGGATAAAAGTTTAACTGGGTTCAAGACAACAAAGATGTCGATTGACGTTGTATTTAGATTTTTGAAGATTGTAGTTATCAGGGATGGAAGTAAGCTGAAGAGATTTTTACTGTTGGAAAGTACGAGAAAGGAAACTGTTGGAGTAGAAGTGACGTTTACATTTAACTATTTCAACAGTAAAATGGTATCTAGTAGCACGCTTAAATTCATGTAATCTGGGTACACGTGGCAAAAGTTTATTTTTTTTTTTTTGTTATTAAATAGAAAGAATCCTAAGCTAGATTTATATAACATTATGAAAAACCATCTCTTACTTCACATTGGTTCACCCAGTAAACGTCTATCGATTGACCTAGCGTAAATTATAATAATGAAGTCACAATATAAAGGTTTAAAAGGAGTACAATGAAATTTTTAATAGAGAAACGAAAAACGTTTTTAATGCTATGTTCAGATTGTAATAAAAGAACAAATATATTTTTGGTTCATTCGGAATAGATTTCTTTTTTCTTTATATTATGTTTTTATTTTTTTAATCATTTCAATCCAAGCAATGTGACCAGTACGCAGTGCGTTACAGAGAGTTCAACTGATCTGTCGTTCAAGACTTGAACTACTGACGATATTCAGTCACCCACCACCCACTGGGGCAGCATGTGACACAAGGTCGGTTATTTATTGTGGGTTCTCCGAGCCCGTGGGCTCGGCCCACAAAATATGCCCATTGAACCTGCATAAACGGGCTCAGGGCCGGTTTATCTCCCCGAACGAGACTCCGCCTCTCGGCGTAGCCTCGTTCGGGTTCCTCTTCGCTAGAAGGAAGAGAGTTCAACCGATCTGTCGTTCAAGACTTGAGCGACTGACCATATTCAGTCACCCCCCACCCCACGAGGGTGTCATGTGGCACAAGGCCTTTTTAACGTGGGCTTTCCGAGCCATTCGGCTCGGCCAAAAAATATGCTCCTTTGAACCCGTATAAACGGGTTCAGGGCCGGTTTTACCTCCCCGAAGGTGACTCCGCGTTTTGGCGTAGCCTCCTTCGGGTTCCTCCCGTCCATAGGAAGAGAGTACAACCGAACAGTCGGTTCAGACTTGAGCGACTGACCCTTGCCTACTCCTGAGTCGCAGTATCTATTAAGTATGGAATAGTCCATTATTATTATTATGAGTACGATCCCATAAAAATGTTGGATTTAGATTTTTGAAGATTGTAGTTATCAGGGAAGCAAGTAAACTGAAGGGAGTTCCACGTGCAGGATGTGCGAAAAAAGAAGAGTAGAAGTGGCGATAGAATTTAGCTGTTTCATTAGTAAATGAGTGGGACCTAGATACCAATCTAGTAGCACGCTTAAATTCGTGTATTCGGGTAACCAGGAAAATATGCAATTTATTTTAATTAAATTTTATTATTTTGCTGTTCAAGTATTCTAGGATACTTATCTGTCAGATTTGTCCTCCTGTCTTCCTTTTCAAGTATATATTATTCCCTTCCTGGACATATTTTCGTTTGACAATATACCTGCCTACATTATGATCAAATTTAAATATTTATTTTATAATTTAAATCCCGATGTTGTAGGGATATCATATTTGCTTGAACTTCAACGTTGCGTTTGTACACAAGAAATGCCAGCCTGTTATAAGGTTGGCATGTTTATTTAAAAATTAATGATGGCACAAAAGAAAAGAAGCTTTCTGACTTACGCAGCAACTGTAAATAGGTGACATTTACATAGCAATGTTCATATCGTGATTTATTAATGTACGGGGGTCGATCAGAAAATATGGCCTATTCTTACTTAATTTTAAAAGGTTGAATTAGAATTCAAAAAAATATTATGGGATATAAACGATAAAACGTCTGGAAGTAAAATGTAAAAATACGTGTAGTGTATTTCATTATTCCGAAAACTTCAAAATATTTTTTTTTTAAATTCAATTTGCCTATTATATTTCAAATTAATTTATATTTTTCTATATACTTTATGTATTTTTTTCCTAATAATTTTTATATTAGGTTGGTGCAAAAATAATTTCGTTTTCGCAAATAGTAACATAATAATAATAATAATAATAATAATAATAAAAATATATATATATATATATATATATATATATATATATATATATATATATATATACAAAAGAAACAATCACGCATAGAATCAATCAGCAATATTAATGCTATTATTGGCGACATCCATCGCTAGTAGTGTATAATGTATGCATTAAAATACTGTTGTCTGTTGTTTCCAGTTTATATTTTTTAAAATGCAAGTACTTTCGAATAATCCTTTATTCATCGTCAGGC
>CAHIKZ030004908.1:1952500-2012500 GCA_903632075.3 Acanthosepion pharaonis
CGGTGATTAAAAGCTTCAGTCCAAGGAACATCACGAAGAAAATCACGGAACGAGTCCCAGTCTTCTCGTTGATAATTTGCTCGTTGATAACAAAAATATATTCTATTAGTAGGGGGTTGTTGACTAGTGTGGGAGTAGAAGTGGGTTTTTATAGACACTACCGCATATTCAGAGTTGCCATGAGAGTGGTGCAATAAGAGTCAGGGATAGAGATAAAAAAAGAGACCGAGAAGAAAAGAGTCAGGTTTATTGGAAAACGTGTGGGAAAATCAAACACTTGCGTGCCAGATTGAGTGACTGAGAAGTTAAGGGTTTCTATATCAGCAAGTTCAGTGACAGAGTGTTTAAACCACCTAGTATGAAAGGCATTAAAGTCACCAAACACGGATATGTTTGCAAATAAATTAGTACTCGTTTTTGGCCGATATAAATTTTTTGTATGTGAAAACTTGTTCTATCCACGTTGTTATTGAGGTCGCTTTATCTGTTGCAGTTTCTGTGGAAATAAATAGAAGACATTATTTTTATGTATCTAGCGTATATATCCAAGTATAACTGAACCAAGGAATATAGTTCATCCGAGCAATTTCCGTGAAGGAGCTATAGAGTAGTGAGGGACTCGCCCCATCCCTCTACCATTGAGGGAGAGGTTGGAGAGTGGAAAATAATTCTTCTCCAACAAGGAATCGGACTCTTTTTTAACTTTATCGAGACTGGAATGTGATCATCGGACAGCTCCCGCCCAAATATAACAACAGTACAATAGTACTCTATTTTCACCCTCATCTGGCTCCTGCAAAGTAAAGGACAACATCAGGATTAAGGTACTTACTGGAGTGGTATATGGAGCAGAGCATTTTACCCGCATTTTAGCGATGAATTGTATGTAAGAATTTCTGCAAAGACACACAAACACACACACACACACACACACAAACACACACACACACACATATATATATATATATATATATATATATATATATATATATATATATATATATTAATAAATATACATATTATCGCTCAGCGGTAGCACGCCTAGGATTTATATGCACAGCGCAATCTTCTGGTGCTGAGTAAAGATTGTCCGTTATGTAATTTAAATTTGAATAAAAATATCTATTTACCGCAAAATTGGCGCAGTTATATAATATATGGGGTTTACGTTTTTTTTTAAATGTCTATACACACACACATATATATATATATATATATATATATATATATATATATATATACGTTATATTTTGAAAATGAATTTCTTTTGTATTAAACATAAATGGAGATTACACGTTATTTTCTAAAAAGCTAAAACATAATTTACATTAAAATTTAATCTGGAGCAATGTATTTTAGCAGATATTCATTTGTTTGCCTTCATGTAGCCATCAATTCGTTTCTCTTGCTTAATATGCTAGGGTTGTTTAAGTGTTTTAAGGAATAAATTACATATCTCGCCTTCCCCTTTGTAAGATTTGGCTTTAACTACAATATCCCACGTAATAATGGGTGTATCAACATCATTCTTTAATTGCTAGAAATATTTTGAGATAGCAGGGCAGTTTATGTAGCTTACATAAAGTAATTCGATGATGGTATAAATGAAATTCCCAAGCATTTTCATTGGAACCAAAATAAAATTTGACATCATTACCGGGACGTATACAATATTATCAGTTATACATTGGCCGTTTAAGGGACAGATCCTTTTTTTTTTAAATTAACTTTGTTGGACATGTATCTGTTTATTATTTAGATTATTCGGACTATTGTCCTCATCTTTGTCGCCATATTTATCACAACTTTTCGGCCGTTGTACGCTCCGGCCTTCTTCAGGTGGTTGGAATGTCGAACAAAACCCTTTATTTCCCTCACTGGGGTAGACTGTTCTAGTTCCACGTGACATGTTTTGATGGATGTCAGTTATCTCCTGTTAATTTCCCTTTGAAAGTTCTCCACTGCCTTAACAGGATATTGAACTCACACTCTAACCAACGCCTTTATCCACTGTGCCATGTGTCCTTGAGGACATCTGGGTATGAATTTCTTGGTATTATAAACCTAATGTCTTCAGCAACAATTTTTATCAGTGCTCATGTTGCAATTTTGCTGTTGTCAGTGCATGTTTTTACCAGAGCTCATATCGCAACTTTCGTTGTTATCATCGCTTTTCTCTGGCACTCCTTATTAAAGGATAAAACAAAAAGTCTTCCGATATTCGTTTGAACATTATGATTAAAAGATGCGTTAAACTATATTATATTGCGCCTAAGGTGTTTCTGTCTATTTTTACTTTTTCTTTTCTAAATACTCTAAATTTACTTTATGCTTGCTTAGTTCTAAAGCTTTTATACATGTATATTTAATTTTCTTCTTATCAAATATATACTTATTATTGGAGTTACTATATAAACAACTTGGGCGGATTTATATAAATGATCTGAAATGTTATAAGGGCGGCTTTACCGACTTACGTATGGTTTTATAGATCTTTGGTATATAGTTTTTAATAAGCATTATTCAAATCCAAAGTGACATCGAAAAAGTTGATCACTTTAACATTAGTGATAGTCGTAATATTTGGCTCGGGAACTTTGAAACAAATTATCAGTTCTTTTCTCTATCTTGAAGTTGTTTTACGAAGGAGAATTGCGCCGTTATCTCTATAGAGTCATGCGTCTTTAATGTAGAAAATGAATCTTAGCCGCCACAATAACAAGAATCTAATAACGTCACATGCCTCTGCTGATCCCATAGCAATGGTAAATATGTTATTTCTTTTGGTCCACAGATAACAATTATGACAAATTATAGGTTTTTGTGTCTGCTTTATGATTTCGATTTCGCGATCGCTAATAGGACAGTAATTCTTTGCTAAATTTATAGCAGACATTAACAGATTCTCTGTGATGGACCAGTAAAGCCATAGATATCTAATTGGATGAATGTACATTCGTTCTTCCTTTTTCTCTTAGCAAAACATTCTATGGCTTCTGCTGTTATATGCAGCTGGTTAAATCCTTGAGCATCTTTCGTATATTTACTTTGAAGTAAGTTTTTGCTGATTCTACCGATATTACTTTTAGTTGTGTAGAGTAATCGGAATTGTGGTTTGTTTAGGTAATTTGCCTTGTGTTCTTTAATTGTGATAAATACTTGTTGTTTACAGAATTTGTAGATCCTATCGTCAATTTTTAATTGTAACTATTTCCTTGGATTCACTATTGATGCTATTTTCCCAATTGGGTGTATTTTTATAATACTTATTAACCTTTTGTTAATAGTTTTGTCATACATATCCACATCAATTTGGTTACCGTCATATCTATTTTAATAATTATTTTATCTGATATTTTGATCATTGAAACGTCCTTTGGCATCTTTTTGTAGACCGTTGGTACTTTAAGCGAATTTGGTTGAATAGATCTTTCTCGAAATGCAATAATTGTCCATTGCCTGGAGGTGTTTTGGTGGACTTACATGAATAAAGCCTGGCAGTTTTTAAGTTTTTAAACTCGTTGTTGTGTGTAAACAAGATTTTCCACCTCCTTTTTATGATTCTCTTGATCTTGTGTAAAAGGGTCAGTTTATATATAAACATCTAGAAACCTAAAATAAGTATTTGAGCATGAGAAAGATATATTGCATAACAACATTTAAACGAATTCATAGCACACGGTAATACCTTTAGCCACAATTTCGACTTAAAATTCAATCAGAAAAGAGAAAATGTATAGAATTTTCACAATTCTCGGCAATAAACCTAAAACAAGGATCATTCATAATATCCTTAATCATCACAATTGCACAATGCAGTATCAGAACTATGTAGAAACAAAAACAGACATCTACCTGTACATATATATACAGTGCTGTTCGATAAAAGTGACTCACCTTATCCTTTGAATTTAGCTCAACTTTCGTTTCATCGGAGAAGAGAACATTCTTCCAGTCTTCTGCGGTAAAATTTTTGTAATAGTGAGCCCATTCAAGTCTCTTGGCTTTGTTGGCTTTGCTTATTAGCGGCTTAAACCTTCGTGTACAAGATTTGTAGCCTTGTACTAATAAGATTTGTAACCTTGTTCTGACGGACTGTTGAAGAGGCAAGACTTGCTCTTCGCTTAGACTGGCTGCAATTTCTTGGCTAGTTATAGTCCAATTCTAAGCAACTTCTCTCTTGATTACCCTGCCAGTTCTATCATCAATCTTTTTCTTTCGTCTCCTTGTTTCCTTCCTTGGAGCAGGAGTGGCATCATTATGTACCCTAAGCACTCGAGAGACAGTTGATTGCGAGGTTATAGCAATTTCTGCAATTTCTCTCGTAGACTTGCCTGCTTGTAAATTGTCAGTGATGTTTTGGCTTCCTCTATATAAACTACAAAAGCATAGTGCTCATAAAATCGCAGTGACATAAATTTTATTCAATTTATTCTGTTACTCACTAAGAATGAACTGAAAATGTGTATACTGGAATAGTTCATAGTGTGCTTTGGTTGTGAATTTGCATACTGAAATAAACTGCTTCATTTTGTCATCGTGTCATAAGGTTTGCAGGTTCGATTCCAGTCTGAGAGCAAATATTTTATACGAAATTTCTGGAACATTTAGAGAGGCAAATGTAATTAATACTGTCTGATTAAAAGACAGATCATTTATATAAACTGTATCTATAAAAATGACGTATAAAAGAAAATATTTTAGATAATTGTTGTACTTAATCCATTTCATAATATATATATATATATATATATATATATATATATATATATATATATACATTTATAAATTGAGAGTATTTAGGCAGCATCTTTTCATTCATACACGTTTCATTAAATAATATAGACCTGTGTTGTCTATTTATTTTATGTAAATTTTTTTCGTAACGTTTTATATGCACTTGTTTATCGTTGCTTGGAAATCATCTATGTAAACAATCACGGACTATCATTACTGTCTTGTCCGTGTATTGCTTAATATGTTGTAATTGACATCTTTGATAATGTCTTATGTAAACCGAAAGCTTAGATTGTATTAAAAAAAATATGGACCAATATTGTGAATTTCTTTCTTCGTTCAACGACAATATTATTAACCAGACGTGACGAAAAAAATTTAGATAAAATAAATAGACAACACTTGTGTATATTATTTAATGAAACGTATATATATATATATATATATATATATATATATATATATATATATGAGATCAGTTGTTTTTGCTGCTTTGGCTTGAACCCTATGGTATCCTCAGTCGATTTCATTTGTGGAATTTAAAAGAAGGAATTAAGATGAAAAATTTTTTCTTAAAAAAGGCGAAAATTTGCAACCTATGCCAACATGGAAAAATAGTAATAATAACGTTTCTGGATCCCAAAAAACCTTTTGAACCAGAGATCCAAAATCATGAGCCGTTGCATTCATACAAAAAAAAGGAGTCCTCTTAAAGCATCTGGCGTATCATTAAATGTTTGGTAGTTCAGTTCTAGACTCGTTTAGATCTTTGATCGAAATTTAAACGAGAAACGAGGTTTGCTTTTTCATTCACCTAATCACCAGAAGACCGGTAATAAGCAGGACAAAACTAATCCACACAATTCTTTGCTGAAACCTTCTCGCTAGAATCCAAGTTCCAAAAATATGATCAAACACATTTTATTTTAATATCTTCATGAGAAAATGTTAAGTTACACACACACACACACACACACACAAAACACACACACACACACACACACTCTCTCTCTCTCTCTCTCTCTCTCTCTCTCTCTCTCTATATATATATATATATATATATATATATATATATATATGTATACATATAGTGGATTAAAGATGTGAAATATTTAGAATAACGCTTGAAGCAATAAAAACAAATCCAATAATTAAATGAATGGATTATAATGCAACTGAATGATAGGATGAGGATAAACCTTTCTTATTTGTTCCTTATGCTATCAACTATAAGATGCAAGCTGTTGCTGAGTGTTAAAGAAGCAGAAAGCTCAATAAAAGATCAAGGCGACTTAAGAAGATTAAGTAATTTTTTGAATTACGCTTAAATTCATGAGGTCAAGGTATGACGGTAGAAAGCTCATTAGAAAAACTTCTATGAAAATGTTTATAGAAAACACACAGTGATGTCGGGGTGCCAGGTCAAGATAACATAACAGACACTACTTTGGATGTTGTCAAGAATCTCGAAATAACATCAGACCAGATCAGTCAGTTATGTGCCATGCGTGATACACGCTTAGACGATCATGCACCTTTTGATACATGCCTGACGAGGCAGATTTATTTCTCTCAGTAGGTTGATATTTCTTTCTACGGTAAACCAGTTACCATCCAAGGCTATAGAACTCGGCCTGTCCTGTTATTTACCCATAGCTGTGAGGGGGGAGAAGAAGAGGATTCATACCATTTCGCAAGGATATTAGCACGTAAAATAAATGTAATGGATTCGACCGGAAATCTAAAACGGCTCACCGTTTCCTCAATATACATTACTCCACCAGACTAGGTATGGGGCGATATTCAATGCACGGACGAATAGCAGATTTATAAACGTGCAACATGGATGCAAAACGTGTAACCGAGAAGGCACAATGGTTTCCTCTTCTGGGGGGTTAGCATCAGCCATGCTGATGGAAGGCAAATATAATTCTGTAAGATGAGAAAAATACATTTTCATTCCGGAGGCGTTAACATTTTACAAGCCATCTATATAATACTAAAATCCTGTGACTCTGTGTGTGTTTTTTGCAGTGTGTCTGTCCGGCGCATAAGGATTTAAGATTTGTTTATACAGTATTTTTATTTTAACATTCTTCAAACACAAAATATTTTAATGTTGAAATCATAATTAAAATATTTTAAAGAAAAAGACAAACACAAAGAGATCCGGTTTTGCTGTTTCGTCCAGTTTTTTTGTAGTGTAATTATTTATATTTAACCTTTAATTAAACAAACAATATTTTAAATATTTAAAAAAATATTTTTTTGGCATATTTAAAAATTATTTTAAATTGAATATGATTTTAAATTTTTTTTGGCATATTAAAAAATATTTTTAAGTTAATCTGACTTAAAAAGTATTTTAAGTGAATAATATTTTAAAATACGTGTAGTTTATACAGTAAGTATCAGGTCATCCCATAAGTTCTGTCCGAATTTTGAATAAAGAAAACAAGTGACCAAATGTTACATTTAATTACAGATTCAATCAACAATGTATTTTCCCTGATTATCTATGACATCCTTCCATCTATTAGTAAGCTTACTAATTCCGTTACTGTAAAATTCTTTTGTTTTTGATTCGAAGAACTCACAAATGTCAGTTTTAACCTCTTCCTGTGTTACAAAAGCTGTTTCTTCCAAATGATTCTGTAAGCTACGAAACAAATGGTAGTCTGATTGGTAGCAAGATTGGGAGAATAAGGTGGATGAGGAATTTTCTCCCAACGATGTTCTTTGATCTTTTGTGACGTGATTCTTGCTGTGTGGGGTCACACATTGTCCTGATGAAATATCACTTCTTTTCGATTCACGAGAGCAGGTCATTTTTTCCTCAAAGCTTGGTTCAAACACTCTAATTGCTGACAGTATATTTGAGCATTAATTGTTGCATTAGGTGATAAGAATTCAAAGTGGATTATTCCTTGGCGATCCCACCAGATTGAAAGAAGAACATTTTGCCCATGAAGTTCTCTTCTCAGCTGTGGCTGGGGTCCTTCCCCTTTACCAAGCTACTGTCTACGACGCTTAACATTTCGATAAAAGATCCATTTCTCATCGCCAGTCACAAGTATATCCAAAAAAGGTGAAACAAGTTGGCGAGAATGGAGAGAACAGATGTCAGCTCGAGATTTGAGGTTGTTTTCAGACAATTCATGAGGCATCCATTTTCCAAGTTTAGGAATATTTTCAAGTTGTTGAAGTTGTTGATGATGAACAGTTGTATGGTTTGAACTGAGAACCACTGCCAATTCATCAACTGATAAAGCAGAATTTTCTTCAAGGGCTGCTTCAAAAGCTTTTCATCAAACTCAACTGGACGTCCGGTTCGATCTTCATCTTCAAGGGTGAAATCTCCACCTCTGAATTTTGCAAACCATCTTCTGCAAGTTCTTTCATTCACACATTCCTCTCCATAAACTGAGTGAATGTTTCTAGCCGCTTCGGCTGCTGAGTTTCCTTTCTTGAACTCATAAAGCATTACGTGCCTCAAATGATTCTTGGGTACTTCTATGTTAGCACGGTTTTAATCAAACACAATTTAATTTTATTATTCCCTGAAATAACATTTGATCAGTTTAAATGCATCTAAACATAAAAATAATGTTCAGCTCCATTAGACATTATAAAATACTCTTTAAATTTCGTTCATTTTAACAAAAAGTTAAAATTTGGACAGAACTTATGGGATGACCTGATATTTTTATTACAGCTTTCTTCAAACAGACAGTTTTTTTAATGTTAAAATGAACTTCAGTGTTTAATAACCTGAACTGCCAAGTGACTCAAAAAGCATCGACTTAAGTAAAGTGTATCTATCAAAATGACAGATAAACATAAAAAAATATATATATATATATATATATATATATATATATATATATATATATGTGTGTGTGTGTGTGTGTGTGTGTGTGTGTGAAAAGTGTATATAAATATAAATAAATATAAGTATGTATAATTATTTATATATTATATGCACGGTACTTATTAGAAAGCGCTCAATATCAGAGATAGAGCTAACATATTTGGTTGGGTAGATGTGAGTTTGTGACCCTGGGTTTCACGCTTTAGCGATCGTCAGACAAACCGATTAATGTTTTAAAAAATTTGGGTTTATGTAGATTGCGTGTATTGGTGTTATTGTGGAAGTGGTGGGGGAAATTTCGTCGTTTTGTCATTCATCGTACTAACGCAAACATCGATGTATGCAGACACATATACATACTTAGTCGTCCGTCGGGACTCATACATATATAAACATATGTGGGCAGTTTCGGCTATGACACATCTATGTATACGGGTGGTGTTATATCTATACATACGCATTTGTATGTTGAAATGTTGCGTGAAAGCAAGTAAGGGGAAGGGAGTTCCACAGACGAGAAGTGCAAGAGAGGAATCTGTATGAAT
The DNA here is from genome assembly GCA_903632075.3 of Acanthosepion pharaonis. NCBI lineage: Eukaryota > Metazoa > Mollusca > Cephalopoda > Sepiida > Sepiidae > Acanthosepion > Acanthosepion pharaonis. The sequence continues at coordinate 1,961,654 of CAHIKZ030004908.1, forward strand.
AGAAGAGACGGTTACATTTAACCGTTTTGACAGTGAAAGGGTGGGACCGAGAGGTCAAAGAGGGGAAGAACCTTCTTATAAGATAGCCAATTTGGTCAGATGCATGTTCCACTCCAGCAGCTTCTACTCAAGAATCATTGCCATGAGGAACCAAATCCTAAGGTGATGCTTCCCCGGTTACTACTATCTTAACCTGTTTAAGTCTAAGGTTAATCCTTATCTCCCGCATATATTAGTCTAAGCTGTACTTCTTACTCTGTAAGCCTCTACCTCGAGTGGCACCAGGGTTTGTACAGAGGGTACACCATTGTAAAAAATGAAAAAGAAAAAATCACAGCACATAATAAACGCCATTTGTGGTGGAAGACATTGTTGCTCTAACCTGTCAGACGAGGAGAACGTGTCTGCCCGAACTCCAAATAAACAATTGGTTTGCTATTCACAGTTGGACTTTGTTCTCGAATTCTATTCACCATGATTTTGACATATCACCTCTCTCCAAGAAAGTATTTTTATCTTCACTGTATCCTCGCCACGCATCTTGTAGTTTTTGGGAAATCTATTTCTTAAAGCGAATACATTTAAATTTCAAACCGTTTTTATGCTCGCAAACTTTTTCCTATATTTATAGCAATCATCGTTCAAAATCAACATATTTTTCACCTAATATTGATTTTGAAGTCCTTATTTTGCCTCAGCGCTTCCTATCTTGAGTCAAATCAAATTTACTCTAAGATTGGCTATTACTTATGTCTTTCTACGAAAGCTACTGGAACTCAGTAGTACCTGTCATTTGGTGACTAAACTGGTTCCCCTTCCCTGTTTTTCTGGCGATGAGGATAGCGAGACACTAAGCAAAATTAAAGTGCGGAAGACCCTTCTTATAAGACACTCAATTTTATACATTTTATTGTTTTTCTTTTCTTGAGGTGCATCTTTTGCTGTTTTTAAGCTATTGGGTTGGTGCATAATTATCAGGCGTTTTAAAATAATATTTATTATGAGAAAAGAAACATAACAATTCAACAGCAACATTTTTAAATGAGAATGATTATCGACACGCATATTTATAACCGGAAAATAAAATATTTTTATTAAAAAAAGTAAACAAAACAGCAATTTTTATTAACAAATAACTCGCCTACAAAAGCACCTGACAGTTATGCACCAAGTCAATATTACACTTGGCTTATTCAAAAGTGTATGTTAATTTATTTTTATTTCTTTATATTTTTTGGCAGCTGAAATTGCTGAGAAGTTTAATGGTGGAGTGGTGCGAGATTTGTTTATAGTGACATCCTTATCCACTCTGTATCTAAGAGGTCTTTTGTAAAGCTTTCAAGAACATCAACAGAAAATAAAATTAGTCAAATAAATTGCTATATAACGAAAATATATATATATATATATATATATATTCATAGAAATATGTGTGTATATATATATATATATATATATATATATATACACACACACACACACACATATATATATATATATATATATATATATATATATATATATATATATATATATATATATTGTTGTAACCTAGGGAAGATTGCGGAATAGAATAAACGCACGAAGGTTGGCAGTGTAAGATAATACTTAGGACAAGAATAACAGACGTAAGATTGGCCAGCGACCCGTAGAAAAAGTAATCAACTGCTAGAAGGCAGTCAAGTAAATTCCACAATGAATCTCCAACTGCAGAATATCTACCAACCACCCCACGCGGTCAGATGTGGTACAAGGCCGAAATTAATGTGGGGTTTTCGAGGCCGTCATCTCGGTCAAAATTCTCAACATACCCCATAAAACTGTGTCGGGTAGCTGTTTCCCTAGACGAGACTCTGCTATTCGACATAGCCTCGTCTGCCCAGTGGCAGAGAGTTTGACCAGCACAGCTGGAGACACAAACATACAGTATTTACTACTGTATTTATGTAAATGGGGAAATACCCATTATCGTCTGTATGTATGCTGCAACACACACACACATACACACATACACAACACAAACACACACATATATATATATATATATATATATATATATATATATATATATATATATATATATATTTACCACTAATATATATATATATATATATATATATATATATATATATATATATATATATATATATTTATAATTTATTCGAAAATTATAACATAAATATGTTAAAAAGTCACTACAAAAATAGGTATTTTGTTTCAACACTTCTGGTGTCTTATCAAGTGATGGTATTGAATGTAGAATATAGAGTTTATCCTACATTCAACACAATCATTTGATAAGACACCAGAAGTGTTTAAACAAAATGGCTATTTCTTTAGTGATTTTATAACATATTTATGTTACAATTTTCGAATCAATTATATTTGCTCTACTCTGTATTGAGCACTCTTTTAAGAATAGTACTTTTTGGTTATTGGAATTTATTACGTATGCACCAATCCAATATATATATATATATATATATATATATATATATATATATATATATATATATATATGCATGCTGTGTGTTCTAGTAATTATCATTTAATCACTTCAATATGTAAAAAAAATCTAAGAAAATATTTTCACCTTGACTGTATAATAAAATTGTTGATGTTTTGGGGTAAGGTCACTAGAATCGGATTACTTAAATTCTAATTTCTATGACGATATATCAAAAGAAACTGAAGCTTTTAGCCGCTTACTGGCCATCACGTTTTATCTCGCCCATGTACATTTTGGATATTTGTGTTTGTAAGATGTATAATAGCATATGAAAAAAATAGTGGATGGAATTAGACAAAGTAGAAATTATTCTAATAGATCAGCACCATACATAATATCAGCGATCATCACAAAATCAACAGCAGCACAATGCAGCACATATCTCGCGTTTGGTTTGACGTCTATTTTATAAAGCGAACTCATATATGCCGTAATTAAACCCCCATTTATATACCATTTTCATGCTTGCAAACTGATTTTAATGTTTATAGCAATTATCTTTCAAAATTAACATATTTTTCATCTAGTATTGATTCAGAAGTCCAAATCTTACCTCGGCGCTTCCTATCTCGTTTCAAATCAAATTTACTCTGTGATTGACTATATCTTCACTTATGCCAACAGGTCATCCAATCATTGTTAACGCTCAGGGGAAGGTATCTAATATCTTCTTAACTAATCTTTATCACTGAATGGCAGATCAATATGTTAACCAAGCAAGGATTGTGTCCGGAAGCATTATTTCTTCCCAAGAATCCAGTTAGATTCATTAATAGATAGTTAGCAAATATCGGCATGGTAAAATGTAGGTAACGGAATGATACATGGCAAATATAAAGCAAATAACCTCTCTTGTATGAATTCAAATTAGGCAGGGGAGATTTAACTAACACTGACAAGGTACAATGGGTTAACAATTTTAAGTCTTGTTGAATTGAAATTTAGTTTAGAAGAATTAATTTTCTTTGACAGCAGACATTAGCATAGTCATGCTGAATTACGCAACTGTAAGAACCCTTGAGGTTGATCGTATTAAGTGCATAATGCTGGAATGTAATTGCAGAAAATTACATCAGGTTTCTCTGTAAGTGAACTAGGGATACATTGTTAATATTCAATGATAGTTTAAGGACAATACTCATCTTTATTAATGTTTTTTCACAGCAGCAATATGGCCTTAATTCAGATTAATGTCTTTCAATTATTGACTTATTGAAGTGTATTATTTTTTAGAGGAAGCATTACTAATTTTGCAGTAATATTTCTTTCATCATATTTCTATTACTTTTAGATATAGTAATAATAATCTTATGTTGTCTGAAATTCTTAAATGAATCTAGATACCTTTCGGGTTAAAGGTTGCAGAATATACAAACTTGACAAATGTTTCGCTTTTCGATCTTTCAATAAGAAACCGAAACATTGTTGAACTTATGAATTAATTAGAAATCAGAGAAATATCTACATTTTGACTCATGATCTCGACATTATAGAACCCCAAAATTTGTTTATTTGTAATTAAATCTGCCTGTCTCGTTCTCTCCCTTACTCCGTTTGATTCTCTCTCTCTCTCTCTCTCTCTCTCTCTCTCTCTCTCTCTCTCTATCTATCTATCTATATCTATATATATATATATATATATATATATATATATATATATATATATATGAGAATTTATATATTTTCCCTTAACCGGACATTTATTTCCGTCATGCTGACATCGAAGTTTCGTGGTTGTATAGGTGTGCGCCACTCTTCGTGTGTATATATATATATATATATATATATATATATATATATATATATATATATATATATATATATATATAAAATAAAAACAGACCACTTTAAGGTTCCATGTAATAAATTATTTCACAGCCCTTTTAAAAGACTGCGGATCATTAGACTTTACTTCCAAACCAAGGTTTCCAAGGTTTAGAAGTAAAGTCTGATGACCCGCAGCCCTTTTAAAAGGGCTGTGGTGAAATAATTTATTACATGGGACCTTAAAGTGGTCAGTTTTTATTTAAATAATTTGCTCTGGATTTACATTGAGCTCTCTGGATTATATCCTCCTTAGGTTTAACCATACGTATTACCTTGTTTTTCATAAACTATATATATATATATATATATATATATATAGATAGATAGATAGATAGATAGATAGATAGATAGATAGATAGATGGATGTATTAAGACATCGTTGTTGCTTGTATTAATTGTTGAATGAATTATGCATATGCGTGGTTCAGACATACATATCATATTTTGGCGCTGTTTATTTGAAGATGACAACACCATCAAACTTGGTCAAATTAATTTACCTATTCTAATGTATTCAACTATCTAACTCTATATATACGCATGCTGGTTAAATAAAAGGGATCAGTTTAAAAATTGCCTCTTGGTTTCTGACTGGTCCGCGAAATGTGATGTTATATCCTGTTTGAGAAAAGATCTAGTCTCCGATTAGCTCGCTCACCTATGAAGTCCTGTCGTTGTCGGAACGTTTTCTGATTGGTTCATGAAAATCTAACTTCATAGTTTAGCGATTAGGATGTTTATCTTCTTTTTAAAGATCAGAAAACTTCCTTAAACAACTTACTTCTCTTTTGTTTTGTTTTATTTTCTGTCATTAAAATTGTTCGCATTTCTCTTTAAGTCGTTCTTTGAGGTTCACTCTGTACAAAGCCTGAGAGCCACTCAATGTAGATGGTTACTCTTAGACTTAAATAAGTTAGGATTGTATTGATCGGTGAAACATATTCCTGTGAGTCTGTTCCACAGAGCAGTGGTTCGCAGGAAGAAGCTGTTTGATTATAACTTACTTCTCGCCGATATAATACAGAGGGAGTGTTATTGGTTTAGACAAGGGGAAACCAAGGAATGTTGTTCGTCCCAATAATTTCCTTGGAAATAGCGATAGAGCAGTGGGTGGTCCCCGCCTATGAGAGAGATGTTAGAGGGTGGAAAATAAATCGTCACCCACAATGACTTGGAGACGCTTTTGAACTCTATGGAGACTGGAAAGTGAGGTCTTTAATTAGTTGAATTTTACTCGCCATTTTTATAGGATTTGATAGATAGATTTGTCTTTCACGACTTATCAACCTTTTTCAGTTTATTTTAAGCCAGAAAATATATTTAAACTCAATGTTTTTTTTTATTCTTTGTTTAGAGATTATAATGATTTACTGATAGACATCCTTCTATTTTGTCTACAATGGGTGGGGGGAAGAGTTGGATTAATACCTTTCTCAACGGTAAGTGATTATAACGACCCTGATTGGAATTGGATCATGGCTATATGACTTTCAAACTGCAATACGTTATCTATGGCACTAGACTCACATCCAACCTTACAGCATTTGGTATTCCCAAGTGGCCACCCAACTACATACTGAACAGGCTTGACGTTGCTTAACTTTAGTGTTCGTAAGAGAAGAGGGTTTTCTCTTCCTCTTCCTCTTCCTCTCTTGTCGAACTCTCTGCTTCTGGACGGAGAGAAACAAGGCTATGCTGAAGGGCGGAGTCTCATTTGGGGAGGTATACAAACCCAAACCCGTGTATACGGGGTCTACAGGGTCTACGGGCAATTTTTGCCCTAACGTACGGGCTCCGAACTCCCCACGGCAAAACTGGCCTTGTCCTACATCTTGCCTTGTGGGGAGGTTGGTAGATAAACAGGCCTTAAGCTGTTACGGCCTTAAGCTCCGTTTTCATAGGAGTATGTGGTGACCGCAAACGTGATCCTTCACATACAAGACAGTTTAAAAATGCTAATAAAAATGTTTGTTGCTGGTTGAGTAATCTATTCGTTTTTTAATGTTTCCTGTCGCTGTTTTCAGAGCCCACAAGCGTCTTGATTATTCATCGAGCCAGCTGTTGGCTACTACTTGGCAATTCGCTACGCACCAATGAACATATTTTCCTCTGTGCTTCGTTGCGTGATCCAAGTGCATATGAAATAACAATTTTAGTACTTGGCCCCCTTCCAACTTTATAACTTAAGTTCTTCATAATAATGATTTGTGACTTATTCTTCTCAATAGTAGTTCCTACTGTGTTGTAAAACCTGTCTATTTATTGCCTGGGTTCTTCTGAAGAGAGTTCAATAAGTGTTTCTTTTTTTTTCCTTTATGCTAAAAGACATGAATTTTTGTCTGTATAGCATATTAGAACGATTTCGCTTTTATTTTTACCGGCGTCTATGATCTGGCAATTGGTATTTTTTTTTTTTTTTTTATTTTTTTTGGTATCAAGTCTATATAATATGTATTATATTATGAACACTATTTCGAATTATTGTCCCCATCTTTGTTGCCATATTTATCCCAACATTTCGGCCGCTGTACGCTCCTTCTTCAAGTTGTTGGAATGTCGAACTGAAGTCTTTATTTCGCTCGCTGGGGTAGACTGTTCTATTTCCACGTGCTATTAGACATGGCACGTGGAACTAGAACAGTCAGTTATCAGTTATCTCCTGTTAATTCAACTCTCCAAGTTCTCCACTGCCTCACAACTCTTTGGGTCCTGTCATTGGATCTAATCAATGACTTTATCCACTGTACCATGTGTCCTTAAGGATATCTGTATATGAATTTCTGGGACTTATAAATTTAATGTCTTCAGCAACTATTTTTACCAATGTTCATAGTGCAATTTTCTTTGTTATTATTGGTTTGGTCTAACCGTCTTTATTACTGGTTCCCATATTGTATTCATATTGTATTGCTATTTTGTTTTAAGTAGACCTGGAATGCTAATATCAATCTTTTTTAATTCACTGTCAACCGTACATTGAATATTGCGTTTATATCCATTCTGTTTTTCCTAATTTTAAGATTCTCGACAAAATCCGAAAAAGGGCCTGTAAAGTTATTTATCCTGACCTAGCATCGACATTTCAGTCACTTTTGATTCCAGCGCCATGATATGGCTCTCTTTATATAAATAGTTTTAGAGCAATTTTTCTGCTAAGCGTTAATTTAAACCTACCGCGTTAATTTAAACCTACTACTAGAGTGGCTACTAAATCTCATAATTTTACTTTTAAAATAACCATAAATTCTATTCTAATAATTTATTTTCTTCGTGCTTTTCACCTCTGGGACTCTCTCCCGATTTCATACTTCCTTGCCACATACTTCAAAAAATTCAAATGCTACGGTACGCTACATCTGTCTTACGGATATCTGTTATTTTATTGTAATTTCTACAACACTAAAGTCTTTTCATATTATTTCACTCTCACGAAACTCTTGCGTCTTAGCGAGATTGTCGCCTTGTTTGTGGTGAAATTATTAAAAATATTTTCTTTCTTCATTACTACGGTGTCCTAATTCTTGTTTTAAATTTTATACAGATGGTCGCTAGAGGAGAATGAGGTGAAACCTGTCAAATTATTTCATTTTATTTTAGTAAGTATAAAGGAGTTGTTTCCTTTATTATCTGATATCTGTGTGTCGTTAATTGCTATGATTGTTCTTAGAGTGGTTTTCTCGATGCATATTTTTATAACGAAAGATAGCAAGTGCAGGCTAAAGGAAGCTTTATTCTGCTAAGAATAACTGATACTAGCGTATTGACTATTTATAGCCCTCTACAAACGAAAGAGTTCACCAAAGGGAGGTAATAATAAAACAAAAGAGATTACTCCTGATTACTTTTATCTAATTCTTGGAGTTCAACTACTCTAGTTCTTCTGTTTCTTCCTCGTGACCCTCCTCAAAACCGAAGCTGGTGAAAGCCGATTAATCCAAAAGAAAAACATTTGATGACTCTGGCTCAATTTCAGAATTGTTCCAGTCTGCAAACCGAAGCCTTTATGGCTTCCTAAGAAAGCAGGCCTGAAGATAAAACAACTGTCGGTGGGATTTTGTGTGCTTCATCAACTTCCTCCCTTGGGTCAGGGGCTTGCGTGTTTTGGTCTGGCGAGGAGAGATAATGACTTCCGCAAATAAGATGACTGGGTTGATTCTACAGATCTGAAGTAATACAATATTTAATACCCGGAAAGACCATCTGAAAGTAAAATTCTCTTACATGTTCTCAAATGATTACTGGACACTTTCAAAATACTGCCCTTTGTGCAGTGATGCAGATTGTGAGACAATTGTGTTGTTGTTAGAAACATGCTTGGAACTTGATTTCTGGAATATTTTGAACTAATGCATTTATGGGTTGCTGAATGCCAGGGATGTCAGCAAATCTGTATTTGTTCAAGACATTTTCAATTTCGCTCATAGCAAAAAATACTCAAGGAACGAAATTTTGGCTCATTTTGTAGCAGATTTAAGTTGAGGGTTCCCATTTATTTATAAAAAAAATAGATTTGTTTTACTTTACGTAAGTTCTAACCCGGCATATGCTATAGTAATGTCTCACCGTTTCGTTATATCTTCATTTGTCCTAATCTCAGACTTACTGAGGCAGAATTAATTGATTCAAATTAATTCATATTCGCTTGATCAAAATGTTTCAGTTAGCAAAGAAATGACGCGTTACTTCTTTTATTATCCTATGAGTGTTGCCCACACTATTTTTATCAGAAAGTTTTCAATTTGGTATTTTCATACTAGTTTAGTTTATATATATATATATATATATATATATATATATATATATATATATATATATATATATATATATATAAGAAATATTGTTTTAACACGTGTTATATTTACGGGATAAAGTGCTTAATATCAGAGATAGAGCGTATGTAAATATAAATATAAACGTGAACATTGAAGTCAACAATCAGAGGCGACAGGCTGTTTCTTGCTGGACGCAATTGTCAGGCCGCCTGACGGTTGCGTCTAACATGAAACAGCCTGTAGCCTCTGAATGTTGACTTCAATGTTCACGTATATATATATATATATATATATATATATATATATATATATATATATATATATATATTAAACAATTCCAGACACTTAAAAGCAAACAGGTAATAAATTTTATTTCATGAGAGTTCTATAAAACCAGTACTCAGTCTTTTCAAGATTTACAAACAAATCACAAATGAAATGGAACAAAAAAATACTCCTGGTTAAAATCAAGAGATATTGCTAGCTTATTTAGAGAGTGGGAAAAGACAGAGAGCCTTGTGCCACATCTAAGCTACGCTTGAAAAATTTTTACTGGCCTCAGATTTAAGATTAGTATGTCTTTTGAGGAAGGTGGAAGGGCATAAAGGGTAGTTCAGTGTGAATTGGAAACAATCCCGTCTGGTTCTGTCTATGGCCCAAATTCTAGTGTTGATAGATTTCATTCAATAAATTATTTGTAAGTAATATTAAAAGAGAACATTTTTAAAGATTTCGAAATTAGCTAAAAAATTTCATAAGCTTTTAATATAATTAACCAAGAGATTTAAATTAAAAAAAAAAAAGAGAGATTTGGATTAAATGATTATTATATTCAGAGAAAGATATTTATAAAGGTTATATACCCAGAGTACTGAACTTTTATATCCGAGATGTATTTATTAATATTCAGCAAGATGTGAAAGTTCTTTAACTTTAAGGTAAAATTAGATCGGGCTTAATCTCCTGTATAACATACAACAAATTCTCTGTAAATAATATTACAAAAATGTCTCGTTCAGAGCGTTTTTTAAAAAAATTCGAAATTAGAGATTCTTTTTTTAAAAAATTAAATGTAATTAGTATAAGCTTTTTGTATAATTAACCAATAATTTAAGTTAAAAACCTAAGAGATTTGAATTAAATGGTTATAAATTTTATTCAAAGAAACATATTTATAAAGGTTATGAACTTTTATATCCTAGATGTATTTATTAAGATTTAGCAGGATATGAATGTAAAATTAGATCGGGGCTAATCCGCTAGTGTATATTTATGAAGTTTATGAGTTTAGTAAAAGACGTATTCCACATTAATTTAAAGGAGACCCGTTTAATCCGATTACCTTGTAGCATCCAACTTGGTCAAAAAATGCATATATACACACATGTATATTTGTTCATGACCCATAATGCATACAATGCAACACGGATAGTCAAACTGGATATATCACTAGTATAAAGAAGTAAACAACATAATAAATTCGTAATATGCATGGTTAACGATAATTTCAGTTAACACAATATATCCGCATATTCCCATATATACATCCTTAAACACACACACACACACACACATATATATATATATATAGATATATTCACAAACTACATACACATTTTTCCACAAGCAAATCCATATTCAATTAACCATACATATGACAATATATATACACATACATACATATATACATACACATCACAACTATACAGGTCAGATTGCAATAAATATTTCAGTGTGGACATATAACATTAGAGTAATATATATATATATATATATATATATATATATATATATATATATATATATGCATGCTCTGTAAATTTACATTGAGCACTGTTTTGTAAAAAATAAAAATATCCATATCTTACACTTCTTTCTTTCTTTATTTATATATATATATATATATATATATATATATATATATATATATATATATAGCTGGTCAAGATAGGTTGTTATTGGTCGACCAACCCGTCTTGTTCCATGTATCGGTGTCCAGAGCTGTAGATCACTCGAGAGTTTCTCTTTTGCTCGACAGCAGTGACCCTGAAAAGTGCATTCTGCCTTCGCGTAAGATTGTAGAAATAGCAGGGATAGGTGTGTAGAGCTGTGATTTAGTTGGAATGTTTTCCTCAAGAGATATTAAGTACAACTCTCAGCATCCAAGTGTAGATTCTATTAAGCTTAGTTTGTAGCTCATCAGAACATATGTCATGGAAATAGTGATAGAAATGCAAGAGACTCTCGATGTTTTGTTTCTGGTCTCAAGACAGACCAGTGAGGACCGGGCATCTCCAACTGAGGTATGGCAGTAATAATCCATTTTTGGTCTGATCTAGCTTTTGTAAAGATAGAGTATAGCAGGGTGATATTATTTTGGAAGTTCATCAATCGGTAACTGCCATGTAATAGCTTAAATATTGTAGAAAATATCAAAATTTTCCTTTGTTTTTAAAGGAGATTTTCTGTATCTTGATACTTGCTTATTTTCCTGAAAGGCATTTTCAATATTCCTGTGCGTTTGCAAATTTTCTGCCATATATTCATTGGTCTTTTAACACACTGTATATAGATATATTCCTGTATAGGGTTGATTTTAACACATTTAATGCGTAGCTCGCAACACGAAATTTTCAGACAATTATGTATTTTATATTACAGTAAATAGTGTCTTGTTATTGGTTGCATTATCTGCGTAGAAACTGTATTTTTCTACGCACATTTGCCTTAATAATATTAAGATTATAACGAGATCTAAATGGAATAAGTCTATACAAAACAATGTATGATTATTTTGAGGATAATGACGAGTAGCAAGAAACTATCAAGAGTTCAAATAATGTCACATTTTTTATGAATGTATGCATACTTCTATGTTCCAAAAACTCATCGTTACGCAACACTCCAAAGATGTCATAATAGGTTCATTAGCAGTTGCTTCGTATCGTGAATATCATGAATAGATTAGATTTTCCTTTCAAGGCCATCTGAAGTTGCAGGAAAAAAACAAAAAAAAATAGAAACTGATGAAAATTATAGAATCCATCGTCAAAAATTACTGAAAACTCTATGAAAATAAATTGCAAATAATATAATTAAAAATCTAAATTTAGGCGACATTTCGTGTTTATTGAAAATAAATTTAATGTACATACATATATACCCCCAATACATATATATATATATATATATATATATATATATATATATATATATATATATATATATATATATATATAAAAAATTCGGTTCATTAACAAGAACGAGCATTAATTTAATTGTGGGCAATTTCTACGCACCTTTAACACGCAAATATGAAAATTAATTCATCAAAAAGATAAATTGATGTAAACCTCATTATCATTGTTGGGTGGGGAGCATACAAACTGCATGGATCCTTCAAGAAAATGTAACTCCAGTTTTCACAATTGCTCATCGTCCTTGGCCGACCTTCAGGTTGGCCATTATCTCGCTTCATATATTTGCTGAATGCAAATTTTGAACAGATAACCAGTGCTACTGTGTCCATGTTCTGGTCACTGACATGCACATTACAACTTCTTTATGAAGATCCTACCGATATTTTTCTTCTCTTCCGAATTAACTGTAAGATGCAAGATTGAGCTGATTTTTGTCGGGTACTGTTTACAAGAAGGCCCCCAGGGAATTGTTTGCAGAACGTCCTCAATTTGAGGTTCGCCGTTAATATGCAAATGCAGTCCTACTGACCAAATCATGTATGATACTTTAGTAAGGCCTATTACCTGGAAGCCACTTATCCCAGGTTTAAGAAGAATCCACGCAATTGCAGCCTGGTGGGTGTGAAATTGTAGCGGATTAATTCAAAGCTAGGATTAATGATGTACTTCAGAAATTAGGTAGAAGGCGCATCTATCTATATATAAATTTCTGTGACTTCCGTTAGTCTGTCCGTCCGTCACTCTCTAAAATAGCCATAAATTGAACAATTGAAACCAAATTTTGGGGAGAAGTTCAAACAGTTTAAGGGGATACAAAGTACAGTTTGTTTTGCTATGGTGCGTAGCTTAATACAATAAATTTTCAATATTATTTTTTACGGGGAGGAGGGGGAATTAAAAGATTTATTTAATATACAAAATACTCCCACTATTTCAAAAACAAGTTAATGATTCAAAAACACATACCTATTTAAATTTCCATATGTATTTCATTTAAATGTAAACACAGTAGAGAAAAAGGAGTTTGTAATATTATGACAAAAACGTTAGCGATAACTTCAACATAATAATTCTATCATTGAATAATGTTAAGGATCACAAAGTTTTGTTAGGTACTACTTCAATTCATCTATAGATATGGCGTCCATGGATGGGTATCATAGTCAACGGACGTCGATCGCCGTAAGGGTCATTGCGAAGTGTCACGTGTGCGACAAAAGAAATTAGATAAAAAGAAGTAAAGGGAGCGACAAGTATTCGAGGATACCCGTCTACTACTGTTTGGCTTGCTATTTGTGTTTATTCAACGCAGAGCCCACCCAATCCCTGTTGTAGATGCTTGCTTAGGCACATTTGTGTTTATTCAACGCAGAGCCCACCTGTGGTATATACTGAAACTATGTTGAGCAGACCTTAGTTACAGTTTCTGGGAAAGAGCGTGTTATCTAGCGTGATCAACAGCTTGACGCTCAAGGCCACGATGTCTTGCGACTTTGTGCTAACACAGCTATCGAGAGCACCCAAGGGTACCGTCTATCCAATTCCACTCGCAAGGCTTGGGTCACCTGAAGTATGGTTATGGTGCCGCACGCTGGGATCGACCCCTCCAGTCCGATAACATCATGAAGTCGCCTTCCTGACAGATCAACTAATGTGAGATTCGAACCCGGGTCTCATTGTCAGAAGTGGAACGTTCTAACCTCTCGGGCACCTGCCTTTATGCTTTATAGTAAAGAACTAAATTGTTCTATTTTATCCTTAATGTGTATGGTTACTGGCTAAAAAAGACGAAACTTAAAGGCATGCAGGTAAGAAATTAGAAATATTTAAAATTTCTTGAGTCGGGAGTTGCTGTTTTTTTTGTGGTATAGTTAACATATCAAGTCAGTGATTGGTAGTAAACGGAAAGCTTTGAAGGAGGGTTGTACAATTGACTTCGCTTAATTTTGGCGCCAACCAACAAATACGAATACTCGGATGAAAACCTTCGCTTTGTAAGGTCATCCGACAACATCAAAGAGTTCTTTGAAGTCATTGATCTAAATGATGCAGAACTCGGAGAAGTTTCATTCATAAAAATAGCTTCTCTTAATACTAATCACCTCACAAATGTCCGTACTCGTATATCCTCATTCACTAAATAAATTAATCTCACCATATTTGAATATTTTGTTTTACTAAATTTCGTCTAGTGCAAGATTCGGCAGTTACACAAAGTAGAAGGTTTATTATAAAGATGAATGACGTTTGAGATATGACTGGAAATAAGATGATAGGAAGTGGGTATTGTGCAGACAAGGCGGGATAGATAACGATTAACATTGGCTTGAAAAGGTCAAGATTAAACCGTTCAGAAAGGCGGGAATCTGTTCCTAAAAGTCACAGCTGGAAAAAAAAGTGACCTGATTAAAACTTGCTTCTTACATTTGGAACACGGGGCAAATAAGGTTGATTCAACTCTGTGGAGGTAGCATGATGTGTCCTAACAATAACACTCTGAACAAGGGGAACTGAAGATGAATTCCACAAACGAATTCTTACACTCTGACAAACCTCAAAGAGTTCGAATTTCAGTCGAATCCATTACATTCACTTACGTGCTAATACACTTGGGAAAGTTCTTAATCTTCTTCTCCCTCCAGCTATGGGTAAATAGTAGGAGAGATTGGGTTGTATAGCCTTGGATGGCAACTAGTCTAGGACAAGCCGGAATTAAAAAATCTGCGGAGTATTGTTTGGTGATTTTGTGGCAAGTAGTTCAACAGATGTCTGTATTCGGCCCTTCAAAAAGTGTGGTTGGTTCTGCACAAAGCCTTCACCACTATAATCAAACAATTTGTACTGGTTTCTGGCTGTCGGTTCGTAGGAGCTGTGCTGCTTGATCCTCATACGTCGAATACAACGAGAGAATCTACTATATATATATATATATATATATATATATATATATATATATATATATATATACTAACCTAAAATCTGCCCTATCGGGTGGGATGTAAGCTCGCTTTCGAAGGACTCTTGTATGAACTTTCATCATCATAGCTAGGGAAGAGTAGAAGCGATAGGCAACAATAAACTACAGAAGAACTCAAAATTGATCAGTGCATTTGCATTTATATTTAAGCTTACTTTTTAAAAGTTCAACGATAATTCTTCTGATACCAATTTGATGTACGTAGATTCTTAAAATTAGTTTTATTTCATGTGTGACTTTCGCTGGATTTTGAAAATAATTTTGATTATATCCACTTTTATTTACAAGTTATAAAAAAATGTTATCTTTTGTCCACGGAATCGGCTTGCTTACAAAATGGTATTATATGTTGGGCTAGGAGTAAAGGTGAAAAAGTGTGACAGAGACATTTGCATTCGCATTTATATATTCATATATATATATATATATATATATATATATATATATATATATATATATATATATATATATATATATATATATAAAGATATATTTGTAGGTACAAAATTTAATGATCGAAATAAAAGTGTAAAACTTAATATTAGGGGACATATTAAAAACGTGCGAAGCAACCTGGTTTCGCTCGCTCTTCAGTCTTTAACAGGAGATTTAAAATTAAACACAGAAAAATGTACAATAAAAGTTGTGGAGAAAAAAAAAAAAAAAATATATATATATATATATATATATATATATATATATATATATTTATTTTATTTTTCAACATCATCACTTGATAAGACACAGAGTGTGTTGAAACAAAATGGCTATTTTTGTAGTGATTTTATAACAAACTTATGTTATAATTTTTTTATAAAAATAAATATATATATATATATATATATATATATATATATATATATATATATATATATTACTTACTTAAAATGGTCTTCATTCAATTTATATTTTAGGGATATGTAACCGAGGTCTGTTAGTACAGTTGGTATGACGTTTGCCTGTCAATGTAGTTGACTGGATTTCAATTCTCGGTAGTGGATGCGCACTGCCTGTGAGTCCCAAATATAATACGAAACGGCCGTCCAGTTCCTTCTGCATTCTGCTGGGGTTTCTTCTTGAATTACTTAATACATGTATATATATATATTACTGTAAACATTATTTCTAATGGATACCCATATTTGAGTGAATCCTTCGTTTATTCTTTAAACTATTATTATTTCACCTGCCAATCTAAAGACTCCAGTAATCATATTAAAGAAAATGCGTACTTCACGTGTTTTGCTATTTATTTAATATAGCGAAGCATGTCAAATTTACGTATATTTCTGATTTGTTTCATTATCTAATCATGTATGTGTCAAGATCACAATCGCATGTCCCATAATCTCTTAGGGTCGCAGAAGGGCTACATTTACTGCAGCTGTAGCAATGCGTCTTAGGCAAGAAAACCTGACGGAGCCTAATCTTTTCTAGACTGTTGCGAATATAATGGTTTCCTATCCCATACTAGTTGCCAACCAAGACTATAGAGCAGAATCTGTCTCTTTGTTAACCCGTGTATGGATTCATACATTACTCAAACTTATTTCCTGCAATTCGATCTCGACTCGCAGTTTTTTTTTCTTTCCGAGCCGCTATCCATTAAATATAATAGCTTCATCTACATACAAAAAAAGGCTAAAAATAATGGAAGCCTTATTAATAAAAACAAAAATACCAGCAGTCAATAATATCAACTATGAACATGGACGCACTATCTTGACCGTGTTTTTGAAAACGATAACATTATATAAATACATACATGCAACAAACTATTTCTTGTTAACAATTAATATATTTATGTCTCGATATTAAGTCTGGTCAGTTTGATATGCTCAAAATAACAGCTGATATCCAAAAAGACCTTCAGTCTGTTGTTAGCTAGGATAAACAATGGCTTGTTAATTTTAACGCCTCCAAAACGAAATTGCTCTCTACTAATTATCTGAGAGAAGCATCTCTGCCTTCCATCAGCATGGTTGATGCTGACCTCCAGGAAAGTGATTCGCTGAACCTTCTTGGGCTAATGTTCTCGGCTGACATGAAGTGAAAAAAACTATACTGAATCCATTGCTAGGTCAACTGCTAGGAAGGTTAATTCACTGTATCGTGCTAGACGATTTTTCTCTCCAGAGTCTATCGTTTATATCTATAAGTCTATCATCCGCCCATGTTTAGAATATTGCTGCCATATTTGGTCCGGTGCTCCTGCTATTTATCTAGAGATCCTTGATGAAATCCAAAGAAAAATTGGCAATATTATTTGCGCCGATCTGGTGTCTCGATTTCAGTCACTTTTGTAATGTTGCCTTTGCTGCCTTTTCTATAAATATATTCATGGTAATTGTTCGAATGAGCAGGTTTAGGGTGGCTAGACTCTTTGAATTTAATCGCAATACCAGACTGGTGACGATGTCTCATCAATTTAGAGATGAGCTAGCTTGATGTAGCCGTAAATTCTACGCTAAAAGGTTCTTTTTTCTCGCTGGTGGAACATTCTTTCCGCTCTATGCTTTACAAGCAACTTTAATTTGCAACAACTTAAATACAATGTCAAACGTTATCTACTGTCCTCCTGTTTACTCTTCCTCTATAATGTCCGTGTTCTAATTCTTCCACACGCAGTAACCCCCTTGTGTCTCAGTGGATTTATTTTTTTTCTTGGGGTCAACACGATAAAAAAAAAATTTAAAAAAAACGATCACAACTGGCAATCGACTCTCTGATTTCTTATTCCGAGCTTTTATCTGTTTTACCACCAATACATTCATGTTTAAATCGACTACAGTTATAACTCGGTAAAATATGAATCTGACATCAACCTTTTCTTGTAAATTCATCGCCATTAGGTGATATGCGTGTTGAACGCTTAGGCAATCATTTTTGATTCATTATTGACTTAGTAGGCTGCCGTTACATTCTTTGGTAGACGGGTCGCCAACCAAGTCTATCGAATGTACTCTGTCCTGCTATTTAACCCATAGCTGAGGGAACAGATGAATTTTTACTTTTCCCAGGGTTATTTGCGCGTAAGTGAATGTAACAAACACGGTTGTTTGATTTCCCATTACGGCCATTATCCACTTCACCCGAAAATAAGCTTATAGTACCTGGTATTACCAAGTAGTCATCCATGTAGACACTGATCACGCTCGGTGTTGCTTAACTCCTATTATCGAATGCGTAGCGGTGATATGGTCATAAGTTAGCTACTCGTAAATAGCAGCTTTTACTACAAGGACTGGGTCAGTACGTTTATTGGTCGATTCAAATTAGCGACTATCGTTCGATGAGTTCTGGCACGGTCTCCATCTCTTCTCAAAACTTGATCTAATCCTCGCAAATCCTGCAGTCTGGCCACATGTCATTAAGTACAATCAGCAATTCTTTAATAGAACGGCTTTATAGAGGGAGGGAGTGAGAGAGAGTGGTAGAAAGGGAGAGAGAAGACGGGTGTCGGAAAGGAGAATAATATGAAGAAGGAGAGTAACGAAATGAATATGGGAGAGAATTAGATCCACTTTGCATGACGACGGCAGGATTACTATAAAGTATGACCGGATTAGTAGGTATTTAATATTTTATCTTCTTGCAGATTTTATAGTAAGTATTTGAAATTGGATTGGAATGAGATAACATAGGGAATTTATATGAAATCTTTTAAAAGCAGATTTTTAAACTTTCTCCGTATGTCTTAAATGCCCAAAATAATTAGAAAAGAAAAACTTAGATGAATTGGTCAGCTGATAATATGCGCGCGTGTGTGTGTAGGTAGATAGATAGATTGAAAGATGGACATAGAGACCTGCAGGTAGAAACGAACGGACTAAGATAGATAGATAGATTGATAGATAGATAGATAGATTTCATGTTTAGTATAAGACACAAAAAATAAATGTGCATACATTATATATATATATATATATATATATATATATATATATATAGAGAGAGAGAGAGAGAGAGAAAGGAGGGAAGGGAGGGAGAGGGAGAGAGAAATGACCAGACTTGGATAGATAGATAGATAGATAGATAGATAGATAGATAGATAGATATGACCAGACTTGGCTAGCTAGCTTAGCTGAATAGATACATTCGATGGTTGGCATAACACATCCCAATACGTTTAAATCAAAACGATAAATATGTGCATAGATAGATAGATAGATAGATAGATAGATAGATAGATAGATAGATAGATATGACTAAACGGGGATATATATATATATATATATATATATATATATATATATATATATATATATATATATATATAACAGCAGCATGGCCTGATTCTTGATTCAAAAAATCGTACGACTCATACAGCAATCGCTATCACTTGACTTAAAATATTTTCTGCCCTTCTTTGCCTTTAAAGGAGTGCCTTTTGCCGTGCTGATGTTGCTACATGCCTTACTTCTTGTCTATCTCACACTGCGAATTTTTTTCTAAGCTCTATACTAAACATTAAATCTGTTACGAAAAAGAACTAAACAAAATAAACACAAAACGATCAGCTTTAAAAAAGGACTCGTAACTGGAAAAACCGAATGAAAAAAGAATGTTAACAACAAATCCTTTTCACATCCATACCAGTTCTGCGGAATCAGAATCAACGTTGAGTTTAAGCAAGCGAATGAGCCAATTGGAGTAAAGTACCATGCAGATTTAAATTTTTCCCACTTGTGAGATTTTTTTTTGCATGCTAGTTAACATTCGTGTCAGTCAGCTGTTGGCTCTCACGCTGGCCAATAGAATCTTCCTGCCTATTCGTGGCAGCCATCTATAGGCTCTCATTCTGGGTAGAACAAAATGGCGGCAAACTACAGGAAAACTGCCGTAGAAGCATGAAAAAATTGATTATTGGGAGTTGGGAAATGCAAAGTCGGTCTTGGCCTTTCCGCTAAATTGAGTATGTGTATGTAAACTTTGGTGCAAATCCGTCGAAAATTGCAGCCGTGCATTCGTTACTGATACACACACATCCTGCCTTTTATATATATATATATATATATATATATATATATATATATATATATATATATATATATATATATATAAATAGATAGATAGAGAGAGAGAGAGAGTGTGAGAGAGAGAGAGAAATTTCATTATAGGCCTCCCTAAAATGCTCAATGCGACTGAGTTCTCTGCAGCAAGGTCACCGGATCAAGATCGTTTTTTATGTATCAAACTATTCCTGTACAATTCTTTGCTATTAGACAGAGTGAAATTCCCTGTCGTAAGAAAAACAGATACTAGCAAAGGATATATATGGACTTCGTTGATCTTTGGTAGGTTGTATGCGACAACGTGTCTTCTTCATGAATGAATGGACTTAGTGTTTCCCAACAGAAGTTTTCCCAGACCATCAAACAGTCAAAACCCATTTCTTCTGCCTGAGTGGAAGTGCTGCCATCTTTTTCTTACGAACTGTGCCGTTTGACTTATTCAGAAGAAAGCAACATTCATCGTGTCATTTTTACTTCAACCATTTATACAGCATCCAGTGTGAATTGAAGAAGATTTCTCTGATGAACAGTGGATAGTAATGCCGACCGCATCGCTAATAAAATATTGTATATTTTGAGACACTGCTGCATTCACTTTGAATAATGCTGTCTACAACTTTTGTTAGAAGTGTCCTTTTGGGGGAAACCCTCCTATAAATTCTCGTATCGATAAATCCTCTAAATCAAATGCCTTATCTGCGGTTTGTACTATTATCCCTTCACTCCACTCAGATATTTCATTCAGCCATTTGTCGCTTTTATTTTTCTTTTTATTGCTTTCATTGTAATTGCAGTAATTTTGTAAAGGTGGGAAAGATACTATTTACGCCCAGGATAATATTTCGAAGTTCGCACACTTTCAATGCATTTTGCTTAAATGAATTAACTTCTATTTTAAACAGATTCAAATTCAAATTCTTTAATTTGAAATTATAGACAAATCTGCTATGATAATAGACTTATGTATTGAGTAGCTTGTTTTTAAATAATTTTCCTATCATCAAATAAGTCCTGGGTATGACGATAAACTACATCCAGCAGCAAGGCCGCTGATTGGGATAATAGAGATTTTAAGACGCGTGGAACCACCTTTTAATTGCTGTTGTTTTCAGGTCCACTCTGAGCTGGGGTAATAGAAACTGTTAGGATCCCAGCTATAGGCAATTAGTAAGCTCTCCAAACAAAAATACCATGAAAGTATTAAAATACAGTTTAATAATTAAAAAACTAAACAAACTGCAATACATTTTATCAATAGTTGAAGGTATACAATTGCATTCAAAATATATTTCGTTGAAGCTATAAAATTGTTTTCAAATTAGATTTCGGCATCAAATAACCCACAGAGGTTGATATACCGCTAAATAAATCAAACAACCAACATTTTATAATAAAATTAAACACAATATATATTTAAATCAAAATGACCACCAATACATGCTATCTGTCGTTGAAGGCATACAATTCCGTTCAGAATATATTTAGTTGAAGGGATGTAACTGTGTTCAAATTATTTAGATTTTGGCATTAAATAACATCAACTAACTAAAACATATCAAACAGTGCTTACGTCATCGATAATTGCGTAATTTTGCTTGTTTTGACCAACAGAATTCCTGGGTGTTGCGATAAACTACATATGTCAATAAAGTTTCTGATCGAGAGATTGGAGGTTTTTGAGGATCGTGGAACCACCTCTTAATTGCTGTTCATAGGTTCACGCTGTCCAGAGGTGGTAGTACTTCTTAGGGTCCCACCTATGAGCAAATAGAGAGCCCCTCTAATAAAACACCGTGATAGTACAAAAATACCAGCTATACATTTTATATAAAAAGCAGACCGACAATACATGACCAGGTATGCATTTAATTTGTAGTTAAAGGCGTACAATTGCCTTCAAAATATATTTAGTTGAAACTATAAAATGTTGTTCAAAATTATTTAGATTTCGGCATTTCAACCCACAGTGGTTGATATACCGCTAAATAAAATCTATCAACCAACCATCATCAAATAACGTTTTGGTTTTAATTCGGAGATATTTCATTTACGTATTGCTTTGGAGGCACGTTGGAGTAAAGGATAGCGGCTCGGATTGAGGAATCGGAGATTTCGAATTCCAGTCGGATAAATTACATTCACTTTCGGGCTAATACCCTTCTTTTCCACTCAGCTATGGAGACATAGCAGAACAGACCAGATTCTATAGCCTCAGATGGCAACTGGTCTACCGCAGAAAGAAATCTACTCCGGGAAAAAATTCGTCAGTCATGTATCGAAAAATACATGATCGCTTAAGCGTGTATCACGCATGGCACATAACTAACTGAAATTCATTTACGTTCTAATACCCGTCTATATTTCTGAGATGAGGTATTATGTACATTATTTACATTATTGGGACTATTGTCCTCATATTTATCGCCGTATTTATTACAATGTTTCAGTCATTGTACGCTCCGGCCTTCTTCAGGTGGTTGGAATGTCGAACTTAACCCTTAACAGGGTATTGAACACACACTCTTTGGGTCCTGTCACTGGATCTAACCAACGCCTTTATCCACTGTGCTATGTCTCCTTGCCTTGGATTGCAACTTGTGTACCACAGAAAGAAATGGCAACCTACTGTGGGAAATCTGCCTCGTCACTCATATATCGACAGATACATGATTGCCTAAACGTGTATCACGAATGGCACATTAACTGAAATTCAATTACGTGCTAATACCCGTCTATATTTCTGAGATGAGGTATTATGTACATTATTTACATTATTCGGACTATTGTCCTCATATTTGTCTCCATATTTATTACAACGTTTCGGTCGTTGTACGCTCCGGCCTTTTTCAGGTAGCTGGAATGTCGAACTTAACCCTTTATTTCGCTCACTGGGGTAGGTTGTTCTAGTTCCGGGTGCCATGTTTAATGAATATTAGTTATCAGCTATCTCCTGTTAATTTCCCTCTGAAAGTTTTCCACTGCCTTAACCGGATATTGAACTCACACTCTTTGGGTCCTGTCACTGGATCAAACAAACGCCTTTATCTACTGTGCCATGTGTCCTTGCCTTGGATGCCAACTTGTTTACCGCAGAAAGAAATGGCAACCTAGTGTGGAAAAACATCTGCCTCGTCAGTCATGTACCGTAAGATACATGATCGCCTAAGCGTGTATCACATATAGCACATAACTGATTGCTTTGGAAACTTTTTTCTGGTTACTTTATTGGCTCCAAATTCTGGGTCTTCTTTATGTGCCATGTCTCATCAGGACATAGTCGATCATAGCTCTCCACAGCTTCCTGTCTCTTGTAGCTCTTAATGTGCTCATGATGTGCTCCCTAAACCTCAACTCTCTCTTTCGGATGTAAAGTATTAGTTTCCTTTTTGTTTCCATTTTCTCCAAAACTTTGTCGTTGCTCAAATGTTCGGTCCAAAGTGATATTTAGCTACCCCCCTCCCACGAGGGTTACATATGGCACAAGGCCGGGTTTAACGTGGGATTTTCGAGCCCGTAGGCTCGGCCAAATATATTCCCTCTTTGAACCCGCATAAACGGGTTCAGGGGCAGTCAACCACCTCGAACGAGACTCTGACTTTCGGTGGAGCTTGGTCCGGGTTCCTCTCCGGCCGAAAGCAGAGAGTTAGATTGTTACTTAGCGCGGAAGTCCAAAGTATCCACATCATCCTTCTGTTGAACTACTTTCCTATTGCTTCCATTCTCCTTTTCATATTTGAGGATATCATACAGCACCCATTGTTATGGACAAATATCACGTAGAACTTTCATGGTTTCTGAATAATTTTTTTTTTCTATTTTTTAGCACTCACCGTAGAATTTGGAATGCATCTTTGCCTATCCCATTACGTCTTCGGATTTCAGTTTCATACTTTCCGTTCTCTGTTAAAACACTTCCTAGCTATTTAAATTTCCACACTTATTTGATTTTGGTATCTCCGATTTGCAAGGTGGTTTATACGTTGTTTTCATCTGTTTTTCTTGCCCTCAATTTGTCCTGGGATTATCAGATTTTCACAGGCCTCTTTCCTCATTATGTTCCCAAGCAATTTCAACTTCATGTATCTTTTTTTTTATCTTCGAGAAAACTGCCCAGCATTTTAAGCGGCGTATAAATTTCAAATATCTTTCCAGTGTACTTTTCGTTTACATTTTCCATAAAACAAGTCTTTGTTCAGATATTTAGTTCATATTATTCTCAACATCCTTCTGTAGAATCACATTTCTGTCGATTCATGTATCTTCTTCATCTGCGATGAGATTGTCCAGTATTCATTGCCTTGTTGGGGGACTGATATTTACTTTACCATTCAGTACCCTTTTCATTGATTCTAACGAAGGTTTTCAGGTTTTTTTTTAACAATTTGCATAGCTTTTGGTAGGACAATGCCCAGCAAAAGTTATACAGCTTTAGATTAAGCTTACCAACTCCGTTTCTCGTGTCCCATACCATCCTGCAATTTATAAAATCACGATAGGATTATAAACTTATATAAGCAATTTTCCTTCTCCCTTCCCTTCACTACATCCAACGAGCATCATATCCCCATTTTTTGTTTATAATATTATAAAATTATTTTAATTTTGTATTTATACTCAACATTTCTACACAGACGGATTTATTAAGTAGCAGGTAATCCCTCCTAAAATAGGCACATAAAAGTATATACATATATATAATATATACATATATACTACCTACTCTCAAAAATACGAAGATCCTCGTGAAATTATATATATATGTTAACCACATGAAACCTTATATTTACATATATATGAAAGAACACACAAGCACACAGATATTAGACACACACACACGCAAACTCACACGCGCATATATATATATGTGTATATATATATATATATATATATATATATATATATATATATATATATATATATATAATTATTTATTTAAAAATATGATTCAAATCGCGACATAAAGAAGTCCCATGTTTTCAAACAAAGGCCTAAAACTTCAATATAATTATTTAAATTAAATTGAGTTAAAAATTAAATTGAGTTAAAATAAGCTCTGTTCATCTTCAAGCGATTTTTAGGAAAGATGGAAGATGGAACAGAGCTCACTTTAACTCAATTTAATTTTAACTCAATTTAATTTAAATAATTATATTGAAGTTTTAGGCTCTTGTTTTGAAACATGGGACTTCTTATGTCGCGATTTGGAATCATATTTTTAAATAAATAATTATATATTTATGCTCTACTTTTGTATCGAGCACTATTTTTTGAAAATAATAACTAAAATACTAAAGGGATTTGGATTATTTACCTAACCAGTTCCTTCCTATTTTCTACATATTTTTCATATATATATATATATATATATATATATATATATATATATATATATATATATATATATGTCATACTCACTCATATGTCATACTCACTCACAATCTAATGAGCCAAATGAAAACACACACTCACAGCAATATACACGCTTACACATATCATATTCACTCACTCCCTAAGAACCAAATAACACACACACACTTAACAGAGACACATCCCCTCTCCAGGAACCAATAAAACTGTCAAACTGACCAGGGGAATTCAGAGCAGCATGGATCCATCCAGCTCATCTCAAATAACAACTTAAAAGAGACTGTTTGACCGACACAAGGAATGTTAAAGAATTCATGTTAAAAAGATAAAAATTTAAAAAACTCATGAAAACTACAGACAAAAGTTCATTTTCTCCATCAAGACATTCATTTCTGTCGTTCACTGCTACCAGCAAGCAAAAATATTTCTTCTTCTGATGGCCATGTTGACCGAAAATATTCGAGGAATCTAAATGAAATAATAATAAAAACGAAAGAATATTAATGTACAACCTAGTGTGTCTGAAGTTATCAATTTTCTTATATTTTTATTGTTCAATATAATATATATATATATATATATATATATATATATATATATATATATATATATATATATATATTACACACAAACAAAATTACATCAACATAAAGTCTATTTCCACCCGTTCTGTCTGTGCACAGCTATTATCTGTCTGTAAGTGTCTGTTTTGGAACATTGCTTCAGATTTATCAAATTTATTTTCAATGTCAGTCCTCCTCTGTTAATGAGAATGGCTTTGTGTTATCGATTGGTAAGCGCGTAAGATATCTTATCCCGGGTGAAGACTGATAATAGCCACGCACAGGACGGCTTGAAAAAATAGACGAAAAAAAAAACAGACTCTATGTTGAAGTTTTTTTTGTTTTTTTTGTTTGTTTTTTTTTTTGTTTTTTTTCTGTAAAAAATGCATATGCTCTGTTAAAATAAAAACATCGAGCCTTTTCTGTATCAGTTTTAATAATAATTCATACTACTGGGATCCTCGAGATTATATACCAACGGATCTAATACCTGTACTACATATACATATATATATATATATATATATATATATATATATATATATATATATATAATATATATATATATAGATCATTAAACTATATATATATATATATAAACGGATCGTCAGGGAAAGCTTGGCCAAAGCTTTCCCCTGACGATCCGTTTAAATGAAAAACCTAGGTAGGTTGTCTGGCTCACTAGGTGTATCTAGGTCTGCTCTACGATTGTATTGTTAGTTAGTTGTTACTCGTATCGAGGTTTTTTCTTTGGGCTTCAGACCTACATCTGTGCGATTTTTTGTCGGCAGAAGTCCATGTTTGTAGCTCTTTTTTTTTTTTTAAAACCTTTTTTTTTCCCTCGAGATTGATTTGATTAGCAAATCAAAAATTCGAGGGTTTTTCGAAACTGAGTCTAGTTTTTATATATATATATTATATATATATATATATATATATATATATATATATATATATATATATATATATATATATGGGTAATGATCCGTTGGTATATAATCCAAGTTAATCATATTAATATAATATAATGTAAATTATTGAATATTAAAACAGATTCCCATAAAGTGCTCAATATTTTATTTAAACAGATAATATAAATTGCATACAATAGAAATTAATATATATCAATTATGATCATATCACCTGTAAATTGCCTTAATATTACCTTAACCAATATGCAGTCTTAATCCCTATTGTATATATATATATATATATATATATATATATATATATATATATATATATATATATATATATATTCATTTATTCTTATTATTATCATGTGTGGTAAAAATTTGTCTATTTATTGTTGTATGTCTGTGTGTGCGTGTATATATATATATATATATATATATATATGTGTGTGTGTGTGTGTGTGTGTGTGTGTGTGTGTCTGTAGAGAGAGAAGGAGAGAAAAAGATAGAGAGAGGAGGAGATAGATAGATAGATAGATAGATAGATAGATAGATAGATAGATAGATGTTGAATCAAACGTAAAGAGAAAAATATCTTCCTTATCTATCCGTGCATCTATTAACAGCAAATAGTCATATCCCCCGGTGATGTACATTGGATGTATAATTTCACACGAAATTGCCGACCACCATAATTACAATATCGAACTCAGAGTTTTAAAACTTCGAGAAAAGAAATATTGATTACGATGATCGAACAGATGCCCTCGGGGTAGTCTGTCTCGGGAAATAATTGAATTATAATAACATTATTTAGATAATTGGACGAACTTCGCAAAGTAAGAGGCACGGACGAGTGTCCAGCATTTCGCGCTAATTTCATGGTCCGGCACGAACTGGATCATAAGAAGTCTTCGAGTCCCTGCCGGTTCCCTGGGCGCCTCATTAAAACCAATTTTATGTAGTTCTTGACAGGAAAGAACGTAACTCAATTTATAATGTCAATATTAAGTTATTCTGTACATAGACCTGCTATTAAGAAGCGCGTATTCTCCATTGGTTAAATGGATCTAACTGAATTGATAAGCAAATATATTCACATTGCGCTATGTGTAAATATATGTTTCTCTGATTTAAAAGAAATGTTACGTGATAAAGAGATGTCAGTCATTTAAAAGATGACTTAGGTGTATTTATAATCCCGCCAAAACTGAAAAGCGTATTATATATTAACGGGAGCAAAAACAATTCGCATAAAATTCCAATTGCTTCTTTTTCTTCTATGCGCTGTGTCTCTTCGGTACTTAAGGCGATCATGCCCCTCCACATCGTCCTATCATTTGCTGCTCCTAGCAAAATTCGTCTTATTAAAATCACGCCTCTTCTCTGATCTAACGCCCATTTCTACAAACATGAAAGTTAGCCGGAGTTTCCCACTTGCCTTTACTACTTCATGTGAGTGTCAAATTTTCAAACCGGCTTTCCTCATTATGAGCCCTAGAAATTTCAACTGTTTCTTCTGTATACGCGTCTTTTTGGTTTCGATTTTCTTTAAAACTTTATCATACCTCACATACTCTTTCCATGGTATTCTCAGCATCCTTCTGTAGAACCACATCTTTCTTCTCTCGTCTACGGGAAAATGTGCAGAGTATCCACTGCCATATAAGAGGATTTGTATTTTATTGCTGCACAGCAGTCTTTTCTTTGTTCCCAACGAAAATATCCAAAAAGGTTCACAAGAAAAAAAAATTATATTTGCATCCATCCTTCGGCATTACACTGAAAGTGGGAATATTTTCTCAAGGATGAATATTAGATTTGAAGATTAAAATTTGTGGAGAGCCACGAAAGACCACATCCTGAAGAGATACGGCAAATGGATGAAGATAATAATTCAATCATTAATAGTCAGTCAGTCTGTCTGTCTGTCTATCTATCTATCTATCTATCTATCTGTTTCAGCTTGTTACAATCTATCTCTCTATGTATCTATGCCTTTCAGCTTGTTGTTATCTAACAATTAGACTGCTCAAATCTATCTATCAGTTTGTATCTATCTATCTATCTATCTATCTATCTATCTATCTATCTATCTATCTATCTGTCTGTCTGTCTATCTATCTATTTGTTTCAGATCTATCTATCAGTCTACTCATATCTATCTGTATATGTGTCTGTTTTAGCTTGATTCTATCTATCTATCTATCTATCTATCTATCTATCTATCTATCTGTTTCAGCTTGTTACAATCTATCTCTCTATGTATCTATGCCTTTCAGCTTGTTGTTATCTAACAATTAGACTGCTCAAATCTATCTATCAGTTTGTAGATATCTATCTATCTATCTATCTATCTATCTATCTGTCTGTCTGTCTGTCTGTCTATCTATCTATCTATTTGCTTCAGATCTATCTATCAGTCTACTCATATCTATCTGTATATGTGTCTGTTTTAGCTTGATTCTATCTATCTATCTATCTATCTATCTATCTATCAGTTCGTCCATAACTATCTATCTATTTATTTATTTATCTGTCTATTTCAACTTTTTGCAATCTATCTACAGCGTAATTATTACCTGGAAGTCAGCGAAATGGTTTCAAATTCTAGCGATGTTTGCGACATGAACTCTACGCTAATGTCCTTGAAGACAGAAACTCCTCCCATATCTGTCGATATTTTTGCAATTATTTACACTATTTACATTCTTCGTGCTGTTGTCCTCAATTTTTTGCCATATTCAAGACGTTTCGGCACGTCTACGCTCTTATCCAGAGAATGAAAACGTTGGTTGGGTCCAGTCACTTGATCCAAAGAGTTGTGAGTTCAATACCTGGCTACTGCAGTGGTGAACAAAAACTTGAAGAGTTAAGTTAAAGGGAGATAACTGAGACATGCGTGGCACAGTGAACTAGAACAATGTACTCCGGTGGAATAATCACCTGAAGAAGGCCGGAGCATACGACGGCCAAAACATCGTGAATATGGCAAAAAAAGATGAGGACAACAGCTCAAAAAATTTAAATAGTTTAAACAATCTTCTCATCCCGAATCACCAGTTATGGATTAAATAATAAGGAAGGCGGGGTTCTCTAACATTTTTGGTGGCAGTTGGGAAATTGTTTTAGAAATTCAATTTCCAAATTGTCAAGAAAGCAGTGGGATAGCAAAGACACTATCTATGTAAAAATGACAAGGCAATTCACGGGTATTTCAAAGGGGAAGCCTGTGTATTGAAGGTGTCAAGCGAGAAAAAGAGAGGGAGAAAAAGAGAGAGAAAGAAAAAGATGTGAGAGAAAGCGAGAAAGAAACAGAGATAGAAATTGAAATAGTGAGAGAAAGAAAGAAAGTGAGTGATAGAAAGAGAGGGAAAGTGAAAGCGATAAAGAAGAGAGAGAGAAAGGAAGTGGGAAATAGAGAGATATGTTGTTATTATTGAAGACTGAATTGTAGATTATAAGCTACTTGTAAAAAAACTACTTGGGATCTGTCGATGTCGCCTTCAGTTCTCGAAGTATATATATATATATATATATATATATATATATATATATATATATATATATATATACATACTCCGGCCTCCTTCAGGTTTTGTCTATATTTCTGAGAAGAGATACTGTAACTACATTATTCATATTGTTCGGACTGTTTTAAATTCAAGCTAATATATTACATTTACTAATTCCAATAAATAAGTAAATACTTGTGCTGTATTTCAAAGCTAAGTCAAATTGATAAGGAAGAGTTTTCGTTTTGAAATTCCTAAAGTTCCATCAAAATGAAAGATCTTTCAAAATAAAATATACTTTTCTGTAACTCTATTAGAGAAATATTAGCCGATTTAAAGTTTAATTAATCTGATTTGAAAAAGTACTTACTTCACGATTAAAATATCAGTGAAATATATTTTTTAACACTGTGGTAGTTTTTTATTTGATGTGTTAAGAGTTTGAAAACTTTACTAAGGTGGACAAATCTGCAAAATCTTCTGAAGGAATATAATGTCGTCACCGTTTCTGTATAATCTTAACTACTCAATAATCTTAAAACTTTAGGAAATTATTCACCTTAATAACATTTTATTGAATTTTAGGTTAACTTAAAATTTACTATAGTTATCGCTCTTAATTTCTGATAATGTCGCGAAGTGGACGTCTGTATTTACAAAAATTGGCACATTAATACACACAAAATATGTTTCCAAATTATTTTTAAAATATAGAATTGAGCTAAGCGGATGGCATTTTTGATTGGTACATATAGTTTTCACTTTATAAAAACATCACCTAACCAGTAAAAAAATTAATACAAAAATTTAAAAGATATAAAACTTTATAAATTATTCCAATTAAAATTTTCCAACAAATGAAGGCAATTCTTGTCAAAATTCATTATTCATCGTCAGGTTTTTTATCTTAAAACAATAGTGTCCATAACATATCTTAATCATAAAAGCAATTAAATGTTTTTTTTTTTTCAAATTAAATAATGTCAGTTTTATTTGATGTTTATTTTTTATATTTTACGACTCTGAGCAGATTTTTGGTAACTGATCGTCTTGTTTTACAAAAAGAAATTGATGAATTATATTCTCCAAAGACTTCTGCTTTTAACTAATATAAACATTAGGCTAGAAAAAATTTAATTTCTCAGAAATTTCCTAAAATGTGTGGAGTAACAGATTTAAAATACATATATATATATATATATATATATATATATATATATATATATATATATATATATATATAAAAGAAAAACAGTAAGATATATAATCTGGTGTTCTTATAGATATTTTATTTTACAAAATAGTGCTTAATGTAAATTTACAGAGCATTAATATCATAAATTAATTGATTTAAAATATGTTTTTTTCGCTACACAGTTCTAACCCTGTTTCAAAAAATGTAAGCTAAAAAGCTCGAATTTAATTTTATAATTAAATTAAAGACATTAGTTCATTTCATCTTCAAGCGAATTTTGGAGTAACTTCAAAAATTTTAATTTTCTCAAAATTCGCTAAAGAAATGGAACTGGAATTTAATTACAAAATTAAATTCAGACTTTTTTCAATTTGAAACATGGTTAGAACAGATGTAAAAGAAAAACATATTTTAAATCAATTAATTATATATATATATATATATATATATATATATATATATATTAACAAAATTTTCTAAAAAAAACATTTCTGAAATAATTTCATACATTTGTGAAAAAGTTCTGAAAGTTTCAATAATATCCAACAATTATGTAATTTTTGCAAGAATTTCCAAATCAATGTTCTTTTACACGGCAAAAAAGAAGACAGAATTCTTTATTTGTGCCCCCCACCCTCGCTGACGGAAAAAAAAATTTTTCACAAAATTTTCAACGTTCTTAAAAGGGTAAGAAATATAATTTAATAATAATAATAATAATATTAATAACAATAGTAATAATAATAATAATAATAGTAATAATTTTTTATTCATTTTTTTCATATTTTTTAAATTTAGGACATTTTTCATCACTGAATGCTAATTGCTTAACCAATCAAATGAATTACCTGTATTACTGTATTAGAATTACCTATATTACATATATTAGTGCATTAGAAAAAAAAGTACATAGATTTTTCATTTCTACCGACTTTAGACCATTTACATCTAGAAATTAATGTATTTGGTTTATTTGGTAAAAGGCAGGTTTTATTTAATTGATATATTTTATTAAAAAGAAATACACACACACACACACATATATATACATACATACATATATATATATATATATATATATATATATATATATATATATATATATATATATATATATATATATATATGTATTTCCTCTTTATGTACATAAATTCCTAAAATCAACTGCATATTATTTAGAACAAGAAGCAATACTTTTGATAAGGGGTAACTAAATAGGAAGTGATCTTCATCAACACATCTTCTTGAATAAATAGGAATGGAGTTAAGTCAGAAAATCCATCAATTACATTAACAATAGACAAATCCGCAGTTTACAAAATAAACTTAACACATTAGTTTTTAAAATTAAATACTCAAAGTCGACATAAAACTTAATTACACACGCGCACATAATATATATATATATATATATATATATATATATATATATATATATATATATATTAGAGCCATAGTTAATTTTGTCCTGAGTGTTATGATAAACTACTACCGGCAGCAAGGACTCTGATCAGGAGATTTGAGGTTTTGAGGAGCCTCGAACCATCTCTTACAAATTTACAAAATTACAAACAATACATTTTATGAACTACAAAATATATAAAAAGATATACCTTTACTCAGAAAGTATAAACTTACATACAAAATATCTGTAGTTGAACGCATAAAATTACGTACAAAATAGTTAGGTTACGGCATTAATTAACCCATAGAGATTGATGATCCGCTGAGCAAAATCAATCAACCAAACAACCAACCTGAAAGAATTATTTCATGAGAGATGTTCATATAATATCCCACAATTTCTTAAAGAGATCTAACTGTATTCCAAATTATAACTTCCACAAAATTACTACATAAAACGTACACATATCAATTCCTCTAATAATTATGTTCACGTAAACATGTATATGCAAAAAAGCTGAGTATCATCTACCATGTATTCAACTGTGAATGTAGAATAACGTATATCATATTTTTATTACTTTAAAAATCCAAAGAAAATTATATTTCGGCATTAAATAAGGATTTGATATGCCTTTAAACTAATCAATCAATCATACTTCTTTTTTGCAACATTCCCTCGCTAGTCCTGAGTATGACGCGAAACTCACCCGACAGCAAGGCCTCTGCTCAGAAGCTTGGAGGTTTTGAGGAGCGTGACACCACCTCTTTATCGCTATTGCTCCCAGGTTAAACCTAACCCGGCGTGGTAGATCATGTTAGGGCGCCATCTATGGGCAAATAATTACCCCCCCAAAAAAAAATTAAATTAAAATATAAGTGTATAAAACATATACAGTTTCATAGTAAATATATCAGCAATATCTTTTTATATTGAAAATTATCAACAATGCATATATTAGAATTACTAACAATAGATTTTATAGCAAAATGACCAAAATACATTTTATCTGTAGTTGAAGTCATACAATTGCTTTCAAGATATATTTAGTTAAAATTATAAAATTGTGTGCAAAATATTTAGATTTCGGTATTAAATAACCCATAGAGTTGTTGATGCGCCGCTAAACAAAATCAACTATCATTCTTTCACGTGCATCACTAAGTAACATTTGGCTTTTTGTTTTCTTTGCATTTTTCCCATCGCTGCAAACTATTCATTACAAACCTCCTATGCTTCCTTCCTTTAATATAAACTGCGAGCGTTAAATCTTGCCTCATTAGATAAAATCAGAAGTCATCACTATGTTAGATAGTGTAGAAACTAATTATTATTATTATTATTATTATTATTATTATTATTATTATTATTATTATTATTATTTCCTTATATTTCTGTTGTATACGTATATCCTTCCCTGTCCTAACCAGAGACCTAAGGTCAGAAATTGCTTCATGACATTATTTACTGATTATAAAATAAATAACCTAAGATCACATACATTTTACATAGCTAAAGCTGGTCGTAATGTGTGAGCTATATATTGAGTTTAAGTTGAGTAAATTGATTTTTTATTTCTTTAAAACATAGGCTACAAGGAATCCCTTCAATGAGTATATGGGAACATTTTCCAATCAATCTTACAACTGGAATTATTGATAACCTTA
Organism: Acanthosepion pharaonis; assembly: GCA_903632075.3. Taxonomy (NCBI): domain Eukaryota; kingdom Metazoa; phylum Mollusca; class Cephalopoda; order Sepiida; family Sepiidae; genus Acanthosepion; species Acanthosepion pharaonis. The sequence continues at coordinate 1,996,580 of CAHIKZ030004908.1, forward strand.
TGTGCCACATTCATTTAAATTTCCACTTCAAGGTCAATGTAATTTGTTTTATTTTTTGAAGATCTTCATAGAAACATTATAATTACATGCAATGTTAATAAGAAACCACATTCTGTTTTTGTGGTCTTTGATCACGATGTCTAAGCGATTAGATTTGATTGTTCTGATGTGTGTATTGTAAAGTCCCATAAAATTGTTACAAGTCTTATCTCTGTAACCGGGTCTGGGTAATGTTCATATCAGTTTCTTATAGTTTAATTCCTGTAAATGTTGCATATTTTCCATTCTATTTTCGTTTCTGCATTCGGAACATTTGCTTTTTCTTTCTTTTTAGTTTCTTTGACGCTGCAGTAGGTGTTTTATGTTTTACCCACTTGAAATTTCATTTTGAATTTTTGGTTTCCTTTATTACTAAATAAAGTTTCTTATTTCTTTCATGTTCTTTGCCATCCATATAATCATCCAGTCCTCTGTAGTTTCCAGATATCTTTGAAGACTGATTGTTGTGGCCCTATAAGACAGTTCTAGTTGAAGTAATCCTCTGCCTCCTTTGAATCTGGGTGCATACAGATGATCAGCATCAGCCTTAGGATAATGCACGCGGTGGCAGGTGAGAAGCTTTCTCGTTTGGACATCCATTCGCTTAATCTCAATAATGGTTCAGTTAATAATGTTGCACCAATGGGACAGGCAAAATGTTTATGGCTGATATTCTGTTTTATGAATTCAACTCGATATTTAACACCAGACACACACGACTACATTATTTTTCTTACTTTCTTCTTTGGGTATACTGTATTCCATTGTCCTTCCTAAGTATTTATAGGTTTCTTTTTGCTTCAGTTTTCTAATTGTTGTGACACAATCGAATTATATTAAGTGTGTTTCTGTAATTCTTTCTTGAATATTTTTTTGCGCATTTTGTCTAATCTGATATCCATACTGATGTCAACACTGAAAGATTTGACAGTATTTACTATACCCTTCAACTAATTGTCGTCTTTGCCAAAGAATTTGATATCATCCATATAGGATTAAATAATCTTATTATTATTAGGATTATGATTATGATTATTATGTGAAACTGAAACAGAAAGGAATATAGAGAGTAAAACAGAAACAGAAAGAGATACATAGAAAAATAGATTAAAACAGAAATATTGGTGGGTTTTCTCTTAGATCAAGGAAGCTGTTTGTCTTAATGGGTTAAATCGTGTTTTGTTACCTAACAATCTGGTCGGGATAAATTCGTCTCTCCAATTCAAGTGAACCTTTGAATGTAAAATCTTTGTTTTTTCATTATATTGTGCTCATTTCAAACACCACTATTTTCAGTATAATTCTTCCGATTCTTTTTTACAGAATCAATTTTCCCTTATATATATATATATATATATATATACTAGCAGTAGAGCCCGGCCTTGCCAGGTGATGTAACTGTAAGAGATAGATCAAGTATCGACCATCATAAAGACTGAAAAATAAAAGATTATTGTATAAGGTTGACGGACACGCATGTCTTAATTAGTTCTTTTTGTTTGTTTTTTGTTTTTTTTACGAATTGGTCAAACCGAAACTCAAACATTAACATTGTTTTCAATCGTTATGATTCTACCGATTGAATAGAATTTTATTATAAACAATTGCCTTGTAAATGGAATATTTAAAGCATTCTGAATGTAAAAATAAAGAAGAAAGTGTGCAAGACAATAAGAAGCACTAACTGCCCCCAAAAATTGAAGTTTTGTTGAAATCGGTTGAAAAATGTAGGAAATCCGATCCCATATATAAACGAACACACACAGACACACAAAAACCCTGGGTTTTATAAGTATAACTCGATATGAGTTGTCCTCCTTTAATTCTGGCGACTTACTCGTGTTTTCAAATTGATTTCGTGCAAAAACAATTGTGTTTTTCCAATTTCTGGCGCTGTCAGAACAACCACAAGGTAATTTTACGCAGTCTTGTGAAGTTTTGTTGAAATCGGTTGAAAAATGTAGGAAATCCGATCCAATATATAAACGTACAGACACACACATACAACGTGGGTTTTATAATAAGTATGATATATATATATATATATATATATATATATATATAGTTAAATTCCCAGATGTATTCTGTGGACAAGACAGATTGGTATAAAATGACAATTGGAAAAAATCTTTTGCCGACGCGTTTCGTCTTCCGAGTTTTTCAAGGCAAAAATGAAATCGAAATTTGTTTGTTACATTAAAAAAATCCAAATTTAAAAACAAAAGACGCTTCTGTCAAAGCCATGTTTTTCTGGTTAATGTAAATTACCTTTATAGTAAGGGATTTTATTTTTTTTAATATGAAGTATTTATATATAGAGAGAAGAAGAATATAATATATATATATATATATATATATATATATATATATATATATATATATATATAATGAAGAATAGTATATATATATATATATGTGCATACACACATATATATATAATGAAGAATATAAGTATATATATATATATATATATATATATATATATATATATATATACTCACACACATATACACACACACATATATATATATATATATATATATATATATATATATATATATATATATATATATATATATAAAATAAAGAAGATATATAATGTAAAATAGACAGAGGATATTGAAGAATAGTTATTGATATATGTACAATCTGATTCAAGACACGGATTGATTGTAATGAGTGTGTTGAATGAGAACAGTCAAACTGTGGGAGGGTAATACGTTCGAATCTCTACTGAGTCCTGAAGCAATACATGTGGATAAGTTCAATACAATACTTATATCAGATAATAAAGTTAGTAAGAGGAACTCCGTAATCAGCGAATATACTGACTGCACTGACGAAATTGCCCGATGACCGGTGCAACTGCCGAAGCACTTGTCGTGGTTGCACCAAGTGCAAAGGAAACGAATCAGAGTTTAAATAAAAATGAATGGTTTACAGAAGGACAGATAATTAAGTATCGTGTGAGTCAAGTGCAGGCAAAAATGTATCAAAGATACATGTCTTTATCAAATATACGTAAGTAATAAATCGAACTGGACATGAAATTGCATATGTAAAAGCAAAGAATTGGTAAAACAGATAAACAAAATTACATTTTACAGACAAATTCTGAAATAGTAAAATGGATTCTGATTGTCACTGGGAGAAGGAAAACGAAAAATGGGTGTAGAAAATTATTAGAGAATAAATGAAAGAAAAAGAATTTGAGAAAGCATAATACGTACTCAGGAAATGCCAAGGAAGCAAAAAAGAAGATGAAAGAAGAAGGAGATGAAGGTTATAGAAAAAGAAGATGGAAAAAGAAGAAGAGAAAGATAGGGAAAAAAATGGAAGAAGTTAAAGAAGAAATAGAAAAAGAAAATGAGAGAAGGAGAAGGAAGACGAAAAGGGCATAGAAGAAGAAGAAGAAGAAGAAGAAGAAGAAGAAGAAGAAGAAGAAGAAGAAGAAGAAGAAGAAAGGACATAGAAAAAAGAAGATGAGATAAAAAGATGATGAAGAAGAAGGGGATAAAAAAGATGATGAAGAAGAAAAGTTGATGGAAGAAGAAGAAGAAGAAGAAGAAGAAGAAGAAGAAGAAGAAGAAGAAGAAAGGGATAGAAAAAGAAGATGAAAGTAGAAGAATGTGAAAGAAGATGATCATAACAGAAGGCGATGTAGGAAGAAGACGAAAAAGATGTCTTGAGAATAAAATAAAAGAAGAAAAAACGAGGCATAAAAAGAGGATAAAAAAGGAGAATGTAACAGAAGAAGAAGAAGAAGAAGAAGAAGAAGAAGAAGAAGAAGAAGGAGGAGAAAAATATGACAGACGAAGAAAGAAGGAGAATGGGACAGAAGAAAAATAAGGAGAAAAAATCGAAAGTCACTGAAGAAAAGGAGAAGAATGTAGCAGAAAAAGAAGCTAAAAGAAAGAGCTGTAACAGAAGAAGGGGAAGAACGTGCCAGAAGAAAAAGAAGGAGAATGGGCCAGAAGAAGAAAAAGAAGATCAGAGAAGAAGAAGATAAGGGGAAGAAGAAAAGAAAAAGAAGGAGAAGGCGAATGTGACAGAAGAAAGAAGAACCTGAGGAAGAAGAAAATAAGAAAAGAAAATCAAAGAAAGAATATGCGTGAATCAAAAAAATGGAGTAAGTAGTGGAAGACGAGAGGAAACAACAGCATCCATAACAGCAACGGCAAAGGGAGGAGAAGAGCAACAGTAATAATATCAGAAGAACTAAAAGAAAATAACAAAAAACAATTAAGAATATGAGAGTAGAGGTGCAAGAACAAGAAGAATATAAAAGAAAAACAAGAACAAGATTAAGAAGAAAAAGACGAGAAACTTTATAAAAGCAAATCTAAGTGAGGACATTTTCAAAAGAAAAATATTCCTCTTTGCCGAGACAGTAGAAAACGGTATCGGCAATAATGTAATGATAGTGAATTAGATGGTTCGTACAAAGCACAGCAATTATTTAAATTTGCAATCGTATTAAAATAGAACCTTTGTTCAACGAAGATAATGAACTTAAACAGAAAACTGTAAATTGGTTAGAAACGTGGGTTGAAACTGTATTTAAGAGCGTGATATAATAACACAAAACACTGGAATCAATTTGGGTAGATTTGCTTTTTAAGTCGCTTGCTGCTTTGCTTTTTCATTTTTTCTTTCATCTAGAGTTTTGTTCTAATTTTTGCCAACTCCTTTTTGCTATTATTCTCTGTCTACCCATATATATATATATATATATATATATATATATATATATATATATATATATATATATATATATATATATACACACACACACACACACACACACACACACATATATATATATATATATATATATATATATATAATGAAAAAATAGACGGCGTGTGGTTAGAATGTTTTGCTTTCTGGCCATCATGAGACCCGGGTTCAGATCTCACCATGGACGATTTAATAATACCGGACACAAAAGACGATCTTATCCTAGAAACAATACGACGTGTTAACCCAAACCTTGTGATTGAAACTGTGTAGACTTAAACCGTCCATAGCACAAAGCCACAAGTCATCATGACCGAGGCATTGAGCTTCCTGGCCCAGTTGAAAAATATTTATCCCGTCAGTTTATACGCTCTCTCCCGGAAACTGTTTTCTAAGGTTAGTTCAGTATGGCAGTATAAAAACATTGGTGGACCTTGTGGATTGAGCAGGTGTCTGCAGAAGGGTTTTTGTAGGCGCCCTAACAGATGGCTGTGCTCCTGAACCGAGTAATAACTGTATTTGTTGCGTCATATAAACTCATCTATCGAAGTAAATTTATTTTCTGAAAATCTTCAAAAACGAAATATCGCAATAAAACTATGACAACTTCGATATCGATAGTTGAAGTAATGAAAACACCAGTAGCAGTTCCCTATCTCAAGCGAACCACCATATAATGGAGAGATCATTTGTGTAATGATTCTCTGTAATTTGCCTTCTTTTGTTTCTGATATCTCCATATACACACCGGTCACTATATTCCATAAACTCCTGAATAACTAGCAACGCCTTTTTGACTTTAGATCTGCCCCAGTCCTTGGCAGGGATTTGAAGATATTCTGAAAACACTCTTTAGAAATGTGAATATGGGCTTTCATTAAGCCACTCCGATAGTTGGTTGCAGACCCATAATTCAAATCTCACAAACGGGTTCTATAGCATTGAGACACATCTAACACAAGAAACTCATTGTATCGTTCCATGAACCAACCTCTAATTTGTTTTATACTAATGTTCACCCAGTATAAGGCTCGTGAGTCTCCCAAGGTAGAGTGTTACTGCGTGATAAAATATGAGCGTAAATAAAGGTAAGAAGTGCAGTTCTTGGTGTCGTTTATACAGTGAAGATAACGGTTAATCCTAGACATAAAGAGGTCAAGTTTGTGGTATTTGGGGAAAAACATTCCACAGAAACAGTTCTTGAGAAGAGGGGAACTTACTCCTTACTAATGGAATACGAAGAGAATAGGAAAGACTCATTCTTGTGTCTCAGTTGCAACGGTCAGGGTAGTGATGAATCTCATTATGCAACGGAAATAGCAATAGATCAGCAAGAGGTTCGTGACGTTTCCTCTATTTGAAAAGGTTTGTAGGATGAAAAATAATTCATTACCCATAATTCCACGTAGTCGCTTTCGAACTCTATCAAGACAAGCAAGTGAAATCTTGGCAGCTCCAGTTCCCAAACGGCAGCAATACTCCGTTTTGGTTGTGACAAATTGTTGATCTGCTGCCATTGGTCACCATAAGATACGTGCACTGCAATTTTAAAACGAGGCAAATGGTCAGCCACAATACCTTATTAGGGTGCGGCAATTACATTCTTGTATTGGTTCCAATGTATGCCAAGAAAATATTGCTGCTACCAACACCTGAACTGTTGATACAAGAATGGATTTTGCCATACATTCATTTTCTATGCCAAATTCTGGCACATCTATCCTAACGACATAACAGAAATCAGGTCTAATAAAACCAGGTTAACTTATCAAATTATGTTTAATATTTTATCTTCTTTAGTGGAGTGGAATCCGGTATGGTTATCTGGTGCTGTAGCTCATCTGCTTCAAGGCCCAACTTATTCCGCCTTCAGAGATATTATATTTGCTATGCGTTTTGAAAGCGTAGTTGAGCTATTATTTCCTTTCTATCGGCTTGATCTTTTATGGCCATTCTCCCCCAGTCTCTTTCATCAACATGCGAACTTAGCCCACAGAATTAACTTTAATTGGATTTTTTTTTACTTTTTTAATCATTCTCTGTAAACCCTAGAAGTGGTTGTACGAGAAAGTCCTAGTAAACTAGAAAAGCGCTTTTCTAACAAAGACAACACTGTACAAAGCTAATAAATCACCTTTCTCTCCAATGCCATGAAATTCAGTAGATCGTTTAAATGGCTATATTCATTAAATTTTTCACGCTGATAATAAATTTGATAAAAAGCATTTGTCCACATGTATTTATTTAAATGGCCAGCACATACATACAAAAGAATTTAATTGAAGGAAATTTACTAAAACGGAAGGAAATTGTGGAGAGCAATGATCTTTCTCGTCATGAAAAAACATAGCACAAAGAAGAAGATTTATTGTTAATGAAATAACGATGATTTGTAACGGCTGAAGAAAGAGAAAATTACTTTAGCGATGTGCCAGATAGTTAATCGGAATGTTTGATGCAAAAGGCGGAGATTTCAAATTCAGTCGGTCAAAGGGAAGATACAAAAAAAACAAAGAGAGAAATTGGACTCATTAATTAAATCCGGCCTCGCCACGTATTTCTATTTAGCGTTTTTACAGGTGTGAAAATTGACATTAATGACAAATAACACACTTAGATTTTTTTACATCACTTTTTTTTTATAAAGAACTCTTGCAAAGGAGCCAAAAGTTTTTCCATTCAAACTGTTGTTACAAATTGGAAAGACGTGTGAAGAGTTGACTTTCAAATGTTTATGCTTTTAAATTTCATCAATGACCTGTGAAAATGATATCATGTGGTTATATTATTTCATGATATTTTCTATTAAATTCACGGAAATATATATATATATATATATATATATATATATATATATATATATATATATATATATATATATATATATATATTAGGAGTCATTGAAAAAGAATCAAATAAATTATCAAACTTATACTTTGAGAAACTTTTTGCAACGAATGCCAAAATTTTATGCTGCTGTAACCAAAGGCTAAAAGGAGGATATTTTAACGAGAGCAAAATTTAATCATAGAATTGTTTTTATCTTTTTGTCATAATAAAATTTTCAACAGAAAATCATGTGTCATTTTTTTAGACATGTATAATAATATTCTCTTATTTAAAGTACAAAACAAGTACTGTTGGGACAATTTAGAAATTTACCAGGAATTTCCTCAAAATTTTGAACTCTAGTGTATTGTTGGTATGACGATCACAATATTATGAAGACGTCTTACACTTCATTTGTCGGATACAAGTTCTATTGCCCAGCTTCTTAAAAGGCATTCCTGTCGACCTTCACAATACAGAAAAATACTCATTGACAACAGCAATATACTACACTACGAAAATAATAAACAAAAATTTCAGATTCTGGGGAAACCAATACTCAAAAAAATATATTACGAGTGTACCCGCAACGTATTGATGTGCATATGACCATTTTGTTGCATGTTACCAATTTTCGGTCAGCTCCTTTATATTGGGAGACCGGTTTTGCAAAATATTCCATATCTACAACGGATATAATTATAATGATAATAATTACAACGGAGCGAATTCTCGCTTCTTTTATTTGTTTTTGTTTGTTTTTTAAACACCATCACGGCGAAATGCAGATTTTATCAGTATTACAATAACTGTGTCTTTTTAATTTACCCCAAAAGATGACTATTGTTTCGACGTTGTACGCTCCGGCCTTCTTCAGGTGGTTGGAATTTCGAACTGAACCCTTTATTTCGATCACTGGGGTAGACAGTTCTAGTTCCACGTGCCATGTTTGATGGATGTCAGTTATCAGTAATCTCCTGCTAATTTCCCTCTGAAAGTTCTCCACTGCCTTAACCAGGAACTGAACTCACCTTCTTTTGGGTCTGTCACTGGATCTAACCAACGCCTTTATCCACTGTGCCATGTGTCCTTGTCCATCTGGGTATGAACTTCTGATTATTATAAACCTAATGTTTTCAGCATCATTTTTACCAGTGCTCATATTGCAATTTTTGCTGTTATCATTGCATGTCTTTACCAGAGTTCATATTGCAACTTTGTTATCATTGCTTTTCTCTGGCACTCCTTATTACTGGTTCCCTATATTGTATTTATTTCTATGCTTGGTCGGCTCAGGAGATTTTTTGTGGCCTAGCATATGTGCTGATTCATAAGTTTACGAATTTTCCAATGTTGTTCCCCATCTATGATCTCAACAAAGATCCCACAGGGGGCGGTGATCTCCCTTCTATCTCCATATGTGGTCAGCCATGCCTGATTTTTCTACTTCCCCTCGCGTTACAGCTTTCTGGTGTTCTTGAAGCCTTACCTTGAGGGGGCGGCCTGTCTCTCCTTTATATTCCTTTCCGCAGCTGCACGGGATAGCGTACACACAGTCTTTAGTCATGCTCCACTGTTATAGCTGAAATTCCTCACTCAGGTGTCAAATGTCTTATGCATTAAGTTTGATCTTTTCCACTTGATCTCTTTAGCTCTAATTTGAAATGATGATCGCTCTTGTTACTGTGACCCCTGATCCAGGTTTCCTTGCTATTGTTCCATATTTTTAAAATCTAAACACCGTTCTCTTGATGGTTCATAAATGGACATTGAAGATAGAAGCTAGAGCATGAATGAACTATTTCCTCTCACTATTGCTCATTTGGGAAGAGTGTGGGACTGACACAAACGATTTTCACCTGTTCTCTTTCTCAGCTGAATAACTCAAAGGGTTTTTTCATTGATTCTTACAACAAATGATGCCTAGATGGCTAAACGTCTTATCTGAAAAATTGGAAAAGAGAAACTCAATTAGTTTAGTGTTGTTTTTTTAGATATTTTACATTTTGTGGGATGCTGTTACTCTGGACAACTTTTGCTGTTACACATGATATATATATATATATATATATATATATATATATATATATATATATATATATATATATGTGTGTGTGTGTGTGTGTGTGTGTGTGTGTGTGTGTGTGTGTGTGTGTGTGTGTGTGTGTGTGTGCACGTGTGTGTGGGTGTGGGTGTGTGGTTGGTTGGTTGGTTGTGTGTGTGGGGGTGTGTGTGGGTGTGACTTTTTTGTGTGTGTGTCTGCAGTAGCACCGGTTAGGGCCTCCACTATAGGCAAATAGTTAAACAAAACAAAAACAAAACAATTTTGAAATATAAAAATACATTTTTTAGTAAAAATACAAGCAATAAATTTTTATAGTAAAAAAATCTACATAAAAAAATTGTCACCAATACCTATTTGTGGTAGAAGTAACAACAATATATTTTATCGGAAAGTGACCAACAATACTTTACATCTGTAATTGCAAGCATGTAATTGCGTTTAAAATATATTTCGTTGAAGCCATAAAATTGTGTTCAAAATATTTAAATTTCCTCGTTAAATAACCGATAGATGTGTTAATATACCACTAAAAAAATTCAAGCAAAACTCAATTCAATTTTTCTCGATGAGAGAATTTGATATATATATATATATATATATATATATATATATATATATATATATATATATATATATATATATATATTTATTTATACGTTTCATTAAATAATATAGACAAGTGTTGTCTATTTATTTTATGTAAAATTTTTCGTATCTTCTGATAAGTTTTCATTATATATATATATAGTATTTATATATATATATATATATATATATATATATATATATATATATATATATATATATATATATATATATATATGTGTGTGTGTGTGTGTGTGTGTGTGTGTGTGTGTTTATTCGCGCATGTGTGTGTGTGTGTGTAGTAGGTTTTCCCTTCGTTTACCACGTATGAAGGTCAAACATCTCAGTTCTTCGAACCAACAGCCTGACTACTCGCACATATCATTTGATTTTAGTTGTGAAGCCTTGTGTAGAACCAACCACACATTTTGGAAGAGCCGACTACAGAAACCTGGCGCCCAATAATGCTACAAGTTCCCCAAACGCCCAAATGCAGTATTTGTATTAAGATTTATTTTCGCCTAGAACTTACGCCAGCCAAGGTTATTGTCATGGGTCCACCTATAGAATGAACTCTTCCTAACACTATGTATACTACGCCTCTCAAGAGAGAGGGTCGAATCAAGCCGAGCTTTTCGACTTGACGGTCGAACTCTCTGCTTTTGAGCAGAAAGGAACCCGGACGAGGTTCCGCCGAAGGGCAGAATCTCGTTCGGGGTGAATGACCTACCCTGATCTCGTTTTTACGAGTCATACGGGCATATTTTTGGCTGAGCCTACGGGCTCAGGAAACCCACGATAAAAATGACCTTGTGTCGCATGCAACCCTCGTGGGGGGGTGGCTAGATACTGAATCAAGCCGAGCTTCTCGACTTGACGGTGGAACTCTCTGCTTCTGAGCAGAAAGGAACCCGGACGAGGCTCCGCCGAAGTGCAGAGTCTAGTTCGGGGAGGTTGAGCAACCCTATCCCGTTTATACGGGTTCTACGGGCATTTTTTGGCCGAGCCTACGGGCTCGGGAAACCCACGTTAAACTGGGCCTTGTGCCACATGCAACTCTCGTGGGGGTGGTGGCTAGATACCGAATCGAGCCGAGCTTATCGGCTTGACGGTCGAACTCTCTGCCTCTGAGCAGAGAGGAACCCGGACGAGGCTCCACCGAAGGGCAGAGTTTCGTTCGGGGAGGTTGACCAACCCGATCCCATTTATACGGGTTCTACGGCCATTTTTTTGGCCTAACCTACAGGCTCGAGAAACCCACGTTAAACTCGGCCTTGTGCCACATGTAACCCTCGTGGGGGGTGGCAAGACACCGAATCGAGTAGAGCCGATAGTAGTTCACTCCAAACCAGACTGACAGTCATACTAACACCTTCCACATCTTGTATTATTATTTCGTGTAATATACCTTCATTATTTCTACTCTTGTGTTCGTGTTGTTCTTCCTTGATCCTAACCTGGACCATAATAGTTATACAATCCAGTACGTCATGCTGGTTGAAGAAGAGATGGATACAAAACTTTTCCACGTAAATGAATGGAATCAATTCGACTGGAAATCGTATTCGGCTCTCCGATTCCTCTATCCGAGCAGCAATCCATTCTATGCGTGTGTATGTTTGTGTATCAACGCTATATATAAGATTAAAGTTGGAAAATTGAATGAAAGAATAGAGTGAGACGCTATACGTACTTCAAACAGATTTCTTCAGACAAAATGAAACTTTTCTTGATGGAAATGTATATGTAGAGGTGGAAACAAAATCGAAACACGCGTCGGTTTCTCACGGTGTATAAATATCACCGACGTAGGCCTGATTTCATTCTGTCCACCTACATATAAGACCCCATCAATAAAAAAAGAAAGAAAAAGATATTATTTAGTCTGAAGAAATACTTTTGTAGAACGCAATATGGTCCGTACATTTATTTCCATTTTGTCATTGAATTATCTATCTATTGATCTATCTCAGTGTGTTCGTATCTATCTATCTACCTACCTACCTACCTATCTATCTATCTATCTATCTATCTATCTATCTCAGTATTTAAATTGATCTATCTCAGTGTCTTCGTATCTATCTATACAATATACCTATATATCGATCTCAGTATTTAAATTGATGTATCTCAGTGTGTTCGTATCTATCTATCTATCTATCTCTCTATCTATCTCAGTATTTAAATTGATGTATCTCAGTGTGTTCGTATCTATCTATCTATCTCTGTTTGTATCTATATATTTATCTATACACAAATATATATATATATATATCACTTCTTCATATCTATTAATCTATCTAATATGTATATATATACACACTAACTACAGACACACAGACACGCAGACACACACACACACACACATATATATATATATATATATATATATATATATATATATATATATATGTAAGAATTTCTCCATATTTATCTTAAAATCTTTTCATATCTGTCTATCTATATAAATATATGTGTGTGAGTGTCTCTGCGTGTGTCCGTGTGTGTCTTAAAATCTTTCAATATCTGTCCAAGAATCTCTTCACCAGCGTCTGCTCAATTATGGGAATGCACTAAAATAACTTTTAAGTAATAAATTGTTATGACTACATGCAGAATGCTACGTTGAATTGTGTGCATTGACAAAGAAAGAAATTGGGTCGGAAAATAAATATTTGTTTCGTTAATAAAAGTTTCATAATGATCAGGCTAAAGTAACATTGAGTTATCTGAATTACTTATCAATAAGCAATATCGTTGTATAGATAGATAGATAGATTATCTATCTATCTATCTATCTATCTATCTATCTATCTATCTATACAACCAATAACACAGATAGATAGATAGATAGATAGATAGATAGATAGATAGATATTTGACATTTTTATTGCAATATTTTCTGAAAAGAATATATCATCATATCAGCATCGGAATTTTTTTTTTATTGATATTGTTTTGTCTTTTTTTTAAAATCGTTGGTAACATTTGTGTAAAAGTTTGTAGCAAGTGTGAAAAGGCACAATATTTATGATTATGAATGTTGAACACGTTTCTAATGAAATCAGTCTATTACAAATAACAAAGCAGAATTCTGCAAACCTTGCTAAGCTTAAAGACGATCTATAACTTCATTTCTATTCCCATGAATTTGTTAACCGAATTACAATAAAAGCCGATGACATCATCAGCAGGCACAGCCATCAAACAATGTTAAATTGCCCTTCAGCTAACACCTGTCAAGGAGCAGTCGTCCACCTGTTACCATTTCAAACGCCCACACATAAAATTTGGGTTATAAATCCCTGCCAGTGATATCTGGTGAAGAGGAAGCATTAATCTTTTAGAATTAATGTTTATTTTTTATTACTTTTAAGCCTTTTATATTTTTCTGTTTAATCTTTTCTTTAATTAGTTATGTTTATTTCGTCTAATTATTTGTCTTTCTCTTTTAGGGTTTTATTCAATTCCTTTCTTTTAGCGCCTTTCCATTTTTGTTTTTGGCCTTTCGTTTTTTTTTGTTTTTTTTTGTCTTCCTTATTTAATTCGTATATATTCTTCCTCTCTCTTTTTACCTTATATCTTTTTTCTCACCTTTTAAACATTTTTATCTTCTCAGGTATATAATAAACATACCTTGCTTTTTGTTTTATTTTTTGAAAAAAAAAACGCCCTACTCTTATACCCTGCTTATTTATTTTCGTTGAAACTTCCAAGAAACAAATTTGAAACGTCATTCAAATAATAATTCATTAAATTTTAAAAATTCATTTCGAACATAACAATATTTTATTTCCTGGTTATTTAAAAAAGTAATAATTTGGCTTACAGCCATATCATATTGCAACACCGGTTCTCATACCATCACTGAAGTTAAGCAATGTTTTACATGGTTAGTTCCCGATATCTATCTGCTCGAGAATATCTGGTGCTGTAAGCTTGGTCGTATGGGTGGTGTAATGGATAAAGAGCCGGAATTAAAAATCCGAGGGTCGAGTTCAAATCGGGATCGTTATATTCACTTTGGTGCAAATACTCTTGCGAAAGGAATGCATCCACCTGTTCATGCCCAAATTATGTGTTAAATAGTAAGATTTGTATCAGTAAAGTATTAATGTCTCTAAAAATCTTACAACCCTAAAATATATTTTAGTTTTAAACAAATGAATTAATCAATAAAACAATTTAAAACATATTGCTAAGAAAAGTAAATGATAGGTGACTTTGCTAAGCAATGTTCTATTGAAAAAGCGCAAATGAGTGTTCATCACGTGGTTAAAAGTTTTTTTTAAATTGTTTGAATATTACTCGCTTACATTTTGTCAGATTTTGAATTAAGACACTTTGTGTCTTCCACATGTTTTGACTGACCTTTCAACCATCTGTAGAACATTCCTGAACGTTCTCAAATTTAAAAGCCTTGACAAACAAATGACATCCTCGTTTTGTATATTGTTATTGTCCGGTCCTTGTACTACGGTGATAGTCCAAGGTAGAACCAATAAAGAAGAACTCGGATACGGATATGGAATAACACAGATATATTACAAACAGGAATATGTACAGAGAAGTATAAAGAGTTAGTATGAACAATTAGGTTTAGTAGTAATTGTGTGAACGCGACTCTCTTACGGACTGCCTCTGATAGACTCTTGACGGACTTCACTTTAGACTTCAGACGGAACGGTATTTAGTCACCCCCACCACGAGGTTTACCTCCCCGAAAGAGACTCCGCCCTTCGGCGTAGCCTCGTTCGGGTTCCTCCCCGCCCGAAGGCAGAGAGTTCAACCGATCAGCCGATCAGCCGGTAGCCCGACTTCCGACTGAAATCTCTGCTTCCTCTTGAGGCGCAGTATTTATTACGTATGGAATAGTCCATTATGTTATTATGAGTAAGATCCCATAACATATATAAACACGTGGAACAAAGTAAATCCTACATTCCCTTGATAAAGTCACGCAGAGGACGAAACGCGTCGGTGTCTCTTTTTATTCATTTGTTCCTTTATAAATACATTCTACCTGAAATTTATTTGCACCAAACACACACACACACACACACACACACACACACACACACACACACACACCGGGTGTAACATCAAAATTGTACAAATCGTGTAACAACATGGGATAATAGTACATACCCCAAAATGTTTACTAACAAAAACTACTTAACTAAGTGAGTTTCTTTTTCCCAGATTTTCAGGTATGACATTTTGTCATCTTGACACTGTTTGTCCTAAAAACTCATTTTATTATTCAGTTAGAAAAAGAAAGTTTTTTGTCAGCCACACTGTATCTTCCCAACTGAGCAATAGAAAAGATCATTCAGGCCTTCAGTAATGGTACCAACATTCATACTCTGCTTCCATCTTTAAAGTCTACACAAGAACATCAAGAGAACATCGAATAAGTTTAAAAAGCCAGAACAATAGAGAGGAAAACTGGATCAGGAAATCAAAACAGCAAGAGAGATTATCATTTCAACTTAGAGCTAAATACATTCTTATTGTTCAGAGTCCAATAGTTTTATAAAAACCTCAGAGAGTCCAAGTAAGATATCTTTAATCATTTCTAACATACAACGGTTCAAAGATTAATCTAATAATTGGCCAATTTTGCTGTTACAGTATATATATATATATATATATATATATAT